>JAHKKF010522121.1:0-16173 GCA_019740295.1 Labeo calbasu
ATATATATATATATATATATATATATATATATATATATACACATGATAAACATTCAAAGTACCCACACATATATTATGCAGACAAAAACTTTTTTTGGATGTGATTAGTTGTGATTAGTCACTTGACAGCACTAATTATAATATGAAGTCTGCGATACGATATTTATTGCGCTTCAAAAAAAAAAAAAAAAAGAATTGGAAGAATTGGAACAATTGAAAATTTTGCACATTTTAAAGTTAAATTATTCTGTCTAATACACTTTGAGAGTTCACAATTAAGAGCTCTAACTCATGTTTTTATCTGTTAAAACTCTAAAAGTCTAAAAGTCAGTGAACCGACTTGTATCAGAATTTTAAAAGGGCCCTCAACCCTCTTTTTATTTATGATTTACTGTCTGTCTATTTTACATTCACACTGGTGTTTTAGGAAGCCAAACAAATTAAAATATAATAGTAATAATAACAACAATGACAGTAATAGCCAAAGATTGTAAAACAATTGCACTGCAAAATATTATTTTTGCTTTACACTACAGTAGGAAAACTACAATACTTATTTCCTAATTTCTACACTTGAAAGAGAATTTGGACTGCAGTGACGTTACCCATTAAACCGCTTGCTGTCAGCAATTCATACTGCACTTTTAAGCTTTTATTTTGACGGAAAACTCCAGATTCAGTGAAAACAGACTTACAAAAACACGTCTCAATGCAAATCTAGTGAAATGCTGTAATCAACTGCCATGAAAATAAAGTGTAACTGGTGGTCATTGCATTCCCAAAAGTGCGCTAAACTAACAGTACGTGCAATAAACATGTTCACTGCATTAATTCATTGTGAACAGAGACGTTCTAAGGTGTGGAAAAGCCAGATCATGAGCTGATCGCCTGAACGAAGTGCGCGCTTTGCTTTGAAACGCACAACGAAAACAGACTTGATGAAGGGATTGAGCCATATTGTGCTTTCTGTTTTAGTTCGTTTGACAGATACCGTGCCAAAGCATAATGAACTAAAAACACAACTTTAAAGACCTACATTAGAATAAGAAGTTTAAATATATTTTAAAAACTACACTTTTTTCCCGGAAGACCTATCATTTCATAATATCAACTATTAAGACAGTTTTGCTATTATGATATCACGATATTGATAATATCGTTACATCCCTGTTTGTTTTCATTTTTTCATTTACTAATACATTGTTAAACTCAGACGTTCATCTGTTAACTTTATTAAACGGGCCTGAGCTAATGTGAACTAACAATGCGAACAGTTGCTTTTTAGTAACTAATTAGTCGTGCATTTACTAATGGGACTCATGGGTTATGTCTTCTTATGTGTTTTGTAGAAGAAAGAAAGTCATACAGGTAAATGCTGACAGAATTTATATTTCTGGGTGTGCTGTCCCTTTAATTCACTACATGCCGGTTATGGCATTATCGTATGAATTCAGACACTTTTCAGACGCTTTATGAATTCAGATGCTTTTAAACGACGAGAGACGCTTTGACAAGACGCAGCGGAGCATGTTGCGAGATATTTCTGTCACATCAGATTTCCAGGCTAATTTCCTCTTCCACTCAAAATCTCGCTGCCCCCACCTGCTGTGACCGCTCATCCGACCTACGCCCTCTTTGTGTGGCACGTACAGACTCGAACGTGAAGCAAACATCTCATCTGAGAAGTTCACACCTTGGGAAAGTGATCCAATTAGGCAAAAATGTCATGACTTGCTTATTTTTATCCAGCTTTTGCTAGAAGGGCGTGATTAGCATTCATAAATTTACATGCGTCTGCTTGTACATGCAGAATTTTGCATTAAAGCGCCATTAGATTGAAGGATGTAACCAAGTACACTCATAAACATAAAGGTGCTTCACGATGCCATAGAGGAACCCTTATTGTCTAAATGGTTCCATGTTAACCTTTAACATATGAAGACACTTTTTGTTTCACAAAAGGTTCTTTGTGGCGAAAGAAGGTTCTTCAGATGATAAAAAGGTAAGAAAGAGGTGGTTCTTTACAGAACCTTCGACTAGTTCTGTGTTCTATGACATCGCTGTGAAGAACCTTTTAAAGCACCTTTTTTTTTAAGAGTGTATTCGATTTTGGGGGGAAATTGTGAAGTCATTTAAAAATCAATGTCGATCAATCGACATTCGTGAATACTTTAGGGATGCACCCTCCACCAAAACCTAAGAATTGCAGCCAGACTATATTGTTCCATCAGTTCAGACACGGCTTTAAATTAGGGGAGACGTTTTGTCAGATGTCAAGCCTGCCGAAGCGATTCCTTCCTCTGATAGCGCAAGCACACAGCATGGGTGGGGTTCGCATGTCTGTCTGTTGGCTTACCCCCATTGAGGAGTCTTGGCCTCTGAAGCTCGTCTCATTTTTTGAACACACACAGAGGCTTTTTTTTTTTTTTTGAATGTGCCAGTTGCATGCTTTGTGTGATGTCCTTCATTTTTTTGTGGGGTTTGCGTGTGTGTCTGGAAGAATTGTGTGCACNCACAGCATGGGTGGGGTTCGCATGTCTGTCTGTTCGCTTACCCCCATTGAGGAGTCTTGGCCTCTGAAGCTCGTCTCATTTTTTGAACACACACAGAGCCTTTTTTTTTTTTTTTGAATGTGCCAGTTGCATGCTTTGTGTGATGTCCTTCATTTTTTTGTGGGGTTTGCGTGTGTGTCTGGAAGAATTGTGTGCACGAGTAAGCTTTGTGTCTGATATTGTGTTTTGCGTATTATGCACTCTGCAAAGAAATTAGACACACATGCATGCTGTAATTACTAGCGTGTCTGTTTCTGGAGGTAATGAGTGTTGAGTGAGCGTAGCAACCTAGTAAGTATGTGCTTTGTTTTAATATGCTGCTGTGCAGCAGAGGAAGTTTACAGAGGTTGCGAATGTACACACATACACAGAAATGGGCGGCATAAGCGCTTCCAGCAAGGGTCAAAGGTCAGCCTGCAATCGAAATGGCTCTCCCTGAATTGGTTGCCCCTTTCATGGTGATAAACTATGCTACCTCCTATTAAAAACATGTTTACGTATTGCAAAAGCTGTTATTAGCAATATGCGTTAAGGATAATAGCTGTTTGTCTGGTTTTACAATAGTTTGCTGCAAAACCAACCTCTATTTATTTCCTCCCTTTGTCGAGTCCCAGTTCTTTGTGTGAGCGTGTGTAAGGAAGAGCTTGTCTCCAATATATATCCCGAGCTCTTTTTCCATTTCTCATCACAAAAGCTGTAGCTATTCGTCTTTCTAAGTGAATAGGGAGAGTGTTCTCACTCGCTCCCATGATGCCCCGAAACAGTTATTACCATTTAAGTCAAAAAAATGGAGATGAATGCTGATGCTGCAAAAGCTCGACCTAATTCAAGCTGTGAAATTGCCTGTTTTGACAGTATAAGAGACCTCCTGCATGCTCCATTTTAGCACACTTTTGTTCTGTGCCATTCTCGCCCTGTCTGCCGCTGTTAGGTGGATCTGTGTAGGAATGGTCACACGCTGGGTGGGATTCAATCGCTAGCTCGCTGTTTCGCTTCTGTTTGCCACTCGGTTAGATTTTTGGTGAGGATTTGGTGGTGGCGACACACCCTTTCGCTGCCTAAGCGCTCTAGGGTTGTGAACGCCTCACTGATTTATTCATGTAAGACTGATACATGTAGCATTGACATATTTTGTCTTCTCAATAGCAGTACTTTTTTTTTATCTCATATGTGTGCAAAAATAGTCATAATGTAGATTTTCACAAGCATTTTCCACCCTCTTTTTGACTTTAGAGCTCATCAGAATGCTTTCGCTACTGTACCTTTAAGACTGCTATATATAAATGACCTCTGTTATGATTTACAGGCGTTCCTGTAGGTCAAACAATGGAGAACGGTGCTAGCAATGACATCAGCAGGGGTTCAATTCCCGGGCAATGCATCAACTAATAAAATGTATACCTTGTGTGCAGTCGGTTTGGAAGAAAGCATCAGCTGTAAATGTAAATATTTGCTAAACTTTGTTTACTGTTAATATTTTTTCCGAGTAAAGATACACATGTATAGTGATGAAAGCCAAAATATTACATGCCATTGATGAATATTTGCTGAGTAATCCACTATTTTGTAGAGAGAGGTCAAAATGGCAATTTTCACCTTAGAGTCAAGTTAGAGGGGGGTAAAAATGGCTTCAGAAAGATGGCAGCGTCATTATCTCACTTTTGCACAGAGATTGGTAGTTCTATTAGTGAAATATGTTGACTTTATCAATCTGTGTTCCATTATGTGCCAATGGTGACCATTCAAAAATGGGGAAACTGCACTGTTCAAGTTTTTCTCCAAAGTTTGCATGCATGTAACTCAAGAAGTATTAAAGATATCTTGATGCCCTTTTAGATATTGAGTCTTAACAAACTTTCCATTTGACATCTTTAGTTTTAAGGCCCAGTTTTAAGGAGATTCGGTTCCAGAGATATTGAAATTTCAATATGGCTCCAGGAGTAAATTGTTAAAATGTACACATTTGGTCAAAAACCAAATGTGGGTCAGTTTGCAAAAATATGAGACTTCTTTTCTTTTAAAGAGGAATGTCTGAAGAACAAATAATCTTGAAACTGGAGATGTATTTCATTTCTTTCTGTCAAGACAACTGCATTGAACATACCAGTCTGAGTGTCGTATATGCTCTTTTTTTTCGCGTGCCTATAACTCATGAAGTAATAAATATATTGCAAGACAATTTTAGATTCTAGTTGTTAATAAACTTTTCTTTTGAAATTTTCAAGGCCCTACGTCATTCAGTCCCAGAGATGTGGGGATCTTAATGAGGCTCCGTGTCCATGATGGTTGAAAGATACCCCTTTTCAGTGGTTGAAAACCAAATGTTGCTCACTTTGTATGCAGCCAATGCTTATTTTATTTCAAGAACTAAGTCTGATGTAAGTCTGAAAAAAATAATGATGAAATTAGAATTTTATCTTGTTTTTATCTTGGTCACTCTGCATACAAAGTGACCAGCATTTGGTTTTAAACCACTGAAAATGGGTAATATTCAACAATCTGAAAATGGAGCCTCATTGAGATCTCCATATCTCTGAGACTGAATGATATAGGGCCTTGACAATAAGGATTCCAAAAGAAAAGTTTATGAAGAACTGCAATCTAAAAGCATATTGCAATATCTTTAATACTTCTTGAGTTATAGGCTTGCAAACTTTGTAAAAATATATTAATGGCACTCAAACTGGTATGTTCAATACAGTTGTCTTGACAGAAATAAACTAGATACATCTCTAGTTTCAACATTATTTGTTCTTCAGACATTCCTCTTTAAAAGAAAAGAAGCACCATATTTTTACAAACTGACCCACATTTGGTTTTTGACCACTGAAAAGGTGTACATTTTAACAATTTACTCCCGGAGCCATATTGAAATTCCAATTTCTTTGGAGCCGAATCTCATAGGGCTTTAAAAATAAAGATGCCAAAAGGAAAGTTTGTTAAGACTCAATATCTAAAAGGGCATTAAGATATCTTTAATACCTCTTGAGCTACATGCATGCAAACTGTAGAGAAAAAAGTGCTGTTTTCCCATTTTTGAATGGTCACCATTGGCACATAATGCAACAAAGATTGAAGTCAACAGAATTTACTAACAGAACAACCAATCTCTGTGTAAAAATGACATTATGATGCTGCCATCTTTCTAAAGTCATTTTTACCCCTCTGTAACTTGACTGAATTTCAGGTGAAAATTGCCATTTTGAGCTCCCTCTACAAAATAGTTGATTACTCAGTAAATATTCATCCATGACATTTAATATTTTGGTTTTCATCACTACACATGTTTATCTTTATTCAGAAAAAATATTAGCAAAATCAAAAATTTGAGCGGGGGAAGTTTTTGAAATCTGGTTGATTTGACGCGAAATGACCCTGCTGCCTTTGTTCACACACTCATTCAAAATTGAAAAGCTGTTGATATTTATAGATTGTCATCATAGCCATGATGTATTCTCCAAAAGCCAAACAATATTTAGAGGTGGTCAGGCTCAAAAAAGACTGGAAAACTGCACTGGATGCAGGTTAATTAACCATTGAGCTGAAACAAGTGTTCTGAACTTGGCTGGTTCTGTGCGGTTTAGGAAAAATAAATGAAAAATGAGCAGTAGCACGAACATACGACTTTTCGTGACTGCTCCGGTTTGCCTAACATCTAAATGTGTCATAGCCTATACTCAACTTATTTTTTAATAAAAGATCAAGGAAAACTTAAACTTTCATGATATGACCACTTGAAAAAAGTGCTCTAGAACCTTTTTTGCTGACTGCGGAATATCCAACGCGTGTCAGCTTATTATCAAAGTGTTTTTTCCACACTCAATGCAAGTCAGCATCATTTAGCTTTTTCAGATCCTGTTGTGCAAGACCTTGACGGAGCGGGTCATGACTAAGGATAAGAAAAATCATCTGGCGATCCGTCGGCTCTCAGAGCTGGTTCCTTTTGATCATGTTCATTAAACGTGGATGGCATGAGTCCTTAAGCTAGGTAGACAAGAGACGCCGTACAAAGCGATGTTCAGCTTTCAGCCTTCATAAACAAGGTGGCGCGTGAACTCTCCAATCCAAAGCCTAATTGAAAAGAAGTGGCTAATCTCGGCAGCATGTCAAACTGTCCTTTTCTTACCCACCATCCCTTTGAAGGTGGAGACGAGGTAAAATGTTATGCATACTGATAGACTCCAGCTTCTCTGGAATTTTTTTCACCCCCTCCTCTCCTTTGCTCCTTCTCTTCATCTCTCATATACTAGGCCCTCAAGACTTCTTGGCTGCTGTGATATGAATTAAAGATGAATCTTTCTTTTCCCTCTATAACTTTCTTGCTCAGATACTCAGTGTCCTCTGATACTTTTTCTCCTTCAAAAATGGAATCGTGTTTGGCGTACTGGCAGAAATTAGTCAAGCCTCTATCTAGACTTGACTTGAAGGCAAGTGTAACTACTACTATTGCTCATACTTGGGCTCAGGGACTTGAATGAACTCCTAACCCTAAATATTACACCTTGGCGTGTAAATCTTCCCGCACTGCTTGTGCTACGGATGTAAATGATGGCTCAAATTGTGTCTTGTTGAGAAGAGTTGTGCTCTGGAGTTCAATTTAGTTCTGAAACGAGAGAAAATTAATGTGTAAGTTATAGAGAGGAAGTCACTGCAGAATTTATGTGCACACATACGTGACCAATTTTTTGAAATTGAGATGTATACATCATCTGAAACTGAATAAATAAGCTTTCCATGGATGTATGGTTTGTTAGGATAGGGTTAGGTTAAATCTGAGGGTGCAAAAAAATCTAAATCATGAGAAAATCACCCTTAAAGTTGTCCGAATGAAGTTTTCAACAACGCATATTAGTAATCAAAAATGAAGTTTTGATATATTTACGGTAGGAAATTTACAAAATATCTTCATGAAACTTGATCTTTGCTTAATATCCTAATGATTTTTGGCATAAAAGAAAAATCAACCCAACAATGTATTGTTGACTATTGCTACAAATATAACCCCTGGTATGTACGACTGGTTTTGTGGTCCAGGGTCACATAGGCTGGTCTTTTGACTGGTTTTAGAAGGGTTTTGAACATTTTTCAGCTGCTCAGGCTAGGAAACCTACTTATTGAGCGGTTAAACCAGTTTCGACCAGCTCAGATGAGACCAGAAGACCAATTCTGGTTTATTGTACAGAAGTTGGGGATGGACTTCTGAGCTGGGCCATAAAACATCGAGCCAAAAAAGTGAACACTGTAAGCAATTGCATGGCAACCACTCACAATATCCTAAAAAAGCATAGAAAAAACGCCACGGCTGATCGTGTAGCAATAGTAGCGCATAATGGTTTTGAATTCTGCATGGGAAGCACCACACGTTTTCTGACGAAAATGAAAATGTAGGTGTTATTGCATCAGACGATTCTTTATTTTCCCACTGTTTTGTTCAGAGGTTGATAGCTGCATGTAACAGCTGACGCTCGTGACTTTCGAGTGGTTGATTAAAGCGGTGTCTGTTTTCTCGGTTTCATCAGTAAAACCAGAAAGGCAACAGCTACAGGCATCATGCATAATTTAGCACCTAACTTCTTCACATCTCTATTACTTTTTACCAGCGCTCTTATTTTTTCTCACACCCGCACGCTTTCTCTCTTTCTGTTTCCCCACTTACCCTCTCCCTCTCTTTCCTTCTATCTCAAATCTCAGTAATTCCGAGGAACACACTTTATGTGTTCTCATGTCATCTTGCGGCAGTCAGGATCGGCCAGTAAACAGTGAGTCAGACGCCCAGAGGCTGCGAAGGATTTTAATGATAACAGGAGCCCGCATCTGGCGCGCTTTGGTACGTTTTATCAGCCACCGTTCTTGCGTGAGCCTTGCGTACGCTGGCATTCTGACTTTTCTGAAGTAAACTCCAGTATTATTGCGTGTTTCTTGGTCTCAGACGCGTGTCTTTTATTGCACTGGACCAAAGCCAGGCAGTCTAACTCAAGCATCCTTCACTGGCTGTGTGAAGGTGGCAGGACTTTGAAGAACAGAAGAATGTGTTTGAAGCCTGTAGTCTTTGTGCTGCATGGTGATGTGCAGCAGTAGGTATTCTCTGTGGTGTTTTTCTGTTAACTTAACATTTGTCTTCTCTCTCTCTCTTTCCCCCCCCTCTATATCTCTCTCGATCACCCATCTGAATCACCTCCTCTCTCTGGTTTCCGCTAACGCTGACTATCTTGCTTTGCCTTCTGACTCTTTTCCTTCCTTTTCATGTGTTGCTCAACTTTCCATGCCCTTCGTTCTCTTCCTTACTGTCTTTTCCTGTATCTCCGCTTCCTCCACATAACTCTCTCCATGCACGTTGCCTCCACTTCTCTGACTTTGCTGACTAACGTTGTTTACGTCCTCACCCTGTCCCTCCATTCTGAATTCTCTTTCTTCATGCATGCTTCTTTTCAACTGCCCTCTCTATCTCTTTCAGCAGGTGAGGGGGTGCCATGCCAGCTGCTGCTCCCCTGTTGCTGCTCCTCGCCATCTTGTGGTGGCCTCTGGTATCGCCTCTGGCCCCCGGTCATCTTCAGAGCCCCCCGACATTCATCTCCCTTAATGGCTCCCGCCTCAATCACCTCCTGCTCAACAACAATTCGGGCCACATCTACGTGGGGGCGGTAAATGTCCTCTATCACCTTTCCCCAGACTTGCAGCTGCTCTCCTGGGGCAAGACGGGGCCTAAACTGGACAGCCCGGACTGCCTACCCCCCATCGACCCCACGGATTGCACCCAGGCGGAAACTACGGACAACACCAACAAGCTTCTGTTGCTGGAGGTCAAAGGAGGGGATCCGCTCAGCTTGATCGTATGCGGGACGGTCCTGCAGGGCATCTGCGAGAAGCGAAGCTTGGAGAACGTCTCCCAGGTGCTGTACAAGACCGACAACCCCGTGGACACGCAGTATGTGGCCGCAAACGACCCTCGAGTGTCCACGGTTGGTGTGGTGGTGGAGCAGAAAGGTGTCCTGCTTATGCTTGTTGGGCGGGGCTACACCAGTAAAGGACCTGGTGGGATCCCACCAATCACGATGCGACGCTTAACCCCAGTCGCCCGGCACTCTGCTCCGGCGTTCTCCCACGAAGAACTTGGGAAGCTCGTTGTCGGAAGCTACTCCGAATACAACAACCACTTTGTGAAAGCTTTTCGGCACAACAGCTACGTCTATTTTGTGTTTTCTCGGCGCGACGTGTGGGGCAAACGAGAGTATCGGACGTACGTTTCAAGACTCTGTGCAGGCGACCCCAATTTCTACTCTTACGTGGAGGTGCCGCTTTCCTGCGGTGGAGGATTCAATCTGGCACAGGCGGCCGTACTTGGCCATCACCGAGAACAACCCGCGCTGTTCGTGGCCATGGCCATGGGGCAGGCGTCGACTCCCACACCCACAGACAGGTCGGCTCTTTGTGTGTACAAGGTGGAGGAGCTGGATAAAGCCCTGCATGGAGCCCAGCTGCTGTGTTACACACAGGAGGGCAAAGACGCCAACAACAAGGAGAATGCGTATATAGAGTACGAAGTGTCCTCCAGTTGTCTGAAGCTCCCGCAGGTAAGTTGTTGGCTTGTGTTTGTAGTCATTCCTCAAAGAGGATTACAACCCCCTGAAATTCATCATGTTGTTCTCAAAGGGCCTTTTATGATGTGCCAACTGATCCAACAAAATCGAAATTTCGCCAGTTTTTTCTTTCCAGGCTGTAGTTCCGTAAACCCAATCCACCATTCACAATCAGTTCCGCTTTAGACACCTCCAAAAAACAGCATAATTCCAACATTAGCCAATGAGGTAGTGGTTCATGCTGTTTTTTTTCTCAGTAGCTTGCACTTATGTATCCGCTTACATTGCCAATCTCAGGCGTCCGTGCCCACCTACCTCAGCATGGTTTCAAAAGACTTTCTTTTAGCAGACGGAGGGAGTGGCTCCATGAATGTAGCAGCTTTTTAATGAGGGTTAAATCCACAGCTAAAGAGCGATAAGTAGGAATATATAGCAAGGGGAAGCCACAAGATATCGTCCCATTAGTCGGGTCGTGTTAAGACAGCATGGTGTGTGGTTTCTTGGCGACAGATCAGGGTCAGCTGGGGCTTTTTTGCGACAGGGGTGTAAGTCTAGGCGAGTGGCAGCTGCCTGAGTGCTGACACAGATTAGCGTCCAGCTGCCTGCGCCAGCGCTAATCCGCACAGCATAACAAATGCAAAGGCAGCTCCTAGATTTTTCCATGTTGCAGGGCTGATTCTAAATCTCTGCGAGTTTTAACATCTTTATGTTCATGCAACTGGAAGTTTATTTGTCTGAAACTGTGATTTAGCATAACAAGTAGTAGCAGTATGTTTTTGTTAGCTATACAGTGGGTTGTGTAGTTTATGGTTTGTTTTAAGTGTGACAAATGAGTACCGGAGAATTTCCGCGAGCGAAATCCAAAGAGGTTTTGTTTGAGAGAGATGGAAGGGGAGGGAAGGAGGTACGGGGACTGATGGAGATTGGGTAATGTTCTATTCATGTGTCTGTTGCAGTGTGGAAAGAGGTAGTGTGTACTAGTATGAGCCTGGGAATGAAAAGAAGTGGTGTCTGTGTGTGTGTAGCCTCTGGGAGGTGGTTAAATCCAGCTTAGCACCGCAGCTGGTTTGAGTTCCGCTGACCCACATCCTCTCTGGGCTCGCCGCCCCAGTGACCAGCACACAGAAGCCGACTGAACCTCTGACCTCAAAGACACTATAATGTTGCAACTTTTAACGTGTACGTTCCACTGTATCTAATATGTGATCCTGGACCACAAAACCAGTCATAAGGTCAATTTGAGGTGTATACATCATCTAAAAGCTGAATAAACAAGCTTTCCATTGATAAGCGGATGTTGATGTGGTTTGATGTATGGATTATCTGGAATCTGAGGGTGCTAAAAAAAAAAAAACTATTGAGAAAATCACCTTTAAAGTTGTCCAAATGAAGTTCTTACTTTTCAAAAATTAAGTTTTGACATATTTACAGTAGTAAATTTACAAAATATTTTCATGGATCTTTACTTAATGTCATACTTTTGGCATAAAAGAAAAATCTATCATTTTTACCCATACCCATATTGTTGTCTATTGCTACAAAAATGCCCGTGCTGCTTAAGACTGGTTTTATGGTCCAGGGTAACATATATGATAATATAATAAACACTAATAAATAGGGCTGCTTAACGATTAATCGTGATTATTTGCATCCAAAATAAAAGTTTTTTACATAATATATATATGTGTGTGCTGTGTATATTTATTATGTCTATATAAAAACACACACATGCATGTATATATTTAAGAAAAATCTGTTGTGTTTGTATATTAAAATTATTTATGTATAAATATATACGTGTAATATATTTCCAAAATATATACTGCATGTGTGTGTATTTATCACAATTAATTGTTTAACAGCTCTACTACTAAACTCTAATTTGAACACTTACTCGATTCTGTTCCAAAAGTGTGTGAATTGGCGTTAATGAAGACTGTAATGTTTTTTTCCCCCAAACAATTGCAGTGTATGGGAACTACAGCCTGGAATGATTAAATTTTGGTCTGTTCCTCACAGTATTATCATATCAATTTAAAAACTTCTCTAAAAAAAAAGCAAAATTTCTCCTTATGCGCGCACAATATCCAGGAAGAGGTATAAATGGGGATCAGTTCTTGTTTCATTCTGACTGTACGGTTGCAAATTTAACAGTTATAGCCATCTCAATAATTCATAGGAAGTACTGCAGAATGGATGGCTATTATCTAGTTTCCAAAGCAGTAGGTGTGTTTGGTGCATGTGTATTTGACCTGCTTTGACTTCAATTGTGTGCCACTGTTCCGCTGTCCTGTATGGCCACTCCCCTTGGTCTGTAAGCCGAGTTATTGTGTCTGTCCGTCCACTGACAGCTGCAATTCCAGAATAGCGTTAGGTCAGGACACACAGATTCACGGCTGGCTCCAATGAGAGTGCATCTGAAAATCACTCCCAGCCGTGGAGAGATGATGGGTTGGGTTTGACAGACACCATAATAAAAGCAGCTGAGCTTTTTTAGCATTGATTTTTATGCACACAGCAAGGACAGGACGTTTCTGGCACTACCCAACTGTTCATAGTTGACTTTGGAAACTTTGTACTTACCCAGTTTTTAGAGCACAGACTTAATATTCTACTTGCATTTTGGGTATTAATTGTTCATAATGTGTCGTCTCTCAGGGTTTTTGTCTCAGTATTGTAAGCATGTGGGCGCACAGCTGTCTGTCTGTGTGATTAGCTCGAACCTCATTATTTCCAAAACATTTAACATTCATTAATTCCTAAACTGTTTATATACCGTTTGACTGAATTCCAAGTACAGCCAAGTTGCATATATTAGAAACTTGCATGCCGTTGCATGTAAACTACCTGTCAAAAGTTTTTAAACAGTATGATTTTTAAAAAATATTTTACAAGAAGTCTCTTCTGCTCACCAAGCCTGCATTTATTTGATCCAAAGTGCAGCAAAAGCAGTACAGTTTTGAAATATTTTTGCTATTTAAAATAACTGCTTACTATTTGAATGTATTTTACAATGTAATTTATTCCTGTGATTTCAAAGCTGAATTTTCAGCATCATTACTCCAGTCTTCAGTGTCACATGATCCTTCAGAAATCATTTTAATATTCTGATTTGCTGCTCAAATTTATTAGTATTATGGTGTTGAAAACAGCTGAGTAGATTTTTTTGTAACATTAGAAGTGTCTTTATTGTAACTTTTGATCAATGTAAAGCATCCTTGCCAAATAAAAGTATTACTTTCTCTCCAAAAATAACAAATTATACTGACTCCAAGCTTTTAATGGTGTAGTGTATAATGTTACAAAAACTTTTTTTTTCAGATAATAGCTGATCCTTTCTATTTATCAAAGAATCCTGAAAAAAATGTACTCAACTGTTTTAAATATTGATAATAATAATTAAAGAAAAATGTTTTTTAACAGCAAATCAGCATATTAGAATGATTTCTGAAAGATCATTGACTCTGAAGACTGGAGTAATGGTGCTGAATATGTAGTTTTGATCACATGAATAAATTACATTTTAAAATATATTCAAATAGAAAGCAGTTATTTTAAATAGTAAGAATATTTCACAATATTACTGCTTTTGCTGTAATTTGGATCAAATAAATGCAGGCTTGGTGAGCAGAGGACTTTTGACTAGTAGTGCTTATTTGTTAGCATAATCGTAAAGTCATTAAAACTATGAAAACAAAAAATCAATCGTATTTCTGTCTATATTTGAGCTCTGCACACTCTAGAAATTCTTTCAGCCAATTTTAATGAGGTGCATCCTTGGATGCTTTTTAAATTTATTGAAGGTGTAATTTATGCTGGGGACTTGCTTTCAGCTTTTCCTTCACTATACAGTCAAATTCTCTAATAAATGTACAATTTTATGTCAGTGTTCAAAACTATTTCATAAATTCAAACATAAGCATTGAAATCAAGTGTTTTTCAGATTCAAGTGTCCAGACTTTTGACTGAAAGTGTGATTTAATGTACTGTAAGAACACCGCAACTCTCTCCCAATAATTTCCTCCCTACTGTCACTGTCGGTAAAGGTAGGCAGAAATTGAGTCCTCTGTGCAGTAGATAAAGTTGTCAGCAGTGGCGTATAATCAGTTTATGGGTTGGGAATTGAGAATGGGTTCTTTTTCAGAACCGATATGTATAAATATTCCAGAACTGAGTGGTTTTCATGACATTCGGCTCCGTTTACGCTCTGCATTCTTCCACTAATGCAGACAGAGCACCGTGCTAAAACCGTACTGACAGTTTTCATGCACCATTGCTTCACCACTATTGATTCTAAAGTGGCAAAATATCACGCTTTAGCCAAGTTGTGAGGTTGCAGCCTGAATTCAGTATGATGAGAGAGAGGAAAAACTGTTGCATTTCCATCAACAGCCTATCCCTAATTATTTTCCATCATGAACGCTGTATGATAAATGTATCTGATGATGGATGTAGGTAATGTATTGTTTTTGGGCTCACGCAGGACTCCTTGAACGAGTACCCATGCGGAGGTGAGCACACGCCCAGTCCTATCGCCAGCGCCATTGCTGTTGAAGCCACGCCCGCTTTCACCTGGACTCCTCCCATCACTGCTGTGACCACGGCAACTGAGGTCGGCCACACCATAGTACTCCTAGGAGACAAAAATGGAAGGTTGCACAAGGTATGACTCGCTGTTATCTATTATTAGCCATGCAACGCGTGGTGTTTCTCATCTTGAATCATGCAGGCACTAAACCTGCAATTTTTGTGTTAGCAGCACAAATCCTTAACCATTAAAGACCCACTATCCATCACCGAAGCGTAATGGAAAAAATCAGCATGAACAAGTGAATTTTAAAGGCTGTTTACCATCATTAAAGACTTCTTTATTGAAAAGCAAACATGTGGAGTAATCATAATCTGTCATTAAACACTAACTCTCTAGTAATAAGCAAACCACCCTACAGCATGGTAATATTGTGTTATTAAAATCGTTTGGTTCAGTCGGAGTTCAGATAGCGTGTTACATTATTTATCAGGACAAAGTTGCGGGGAAGTATTATAGCGAGTTCTCACTGCCAAAATGGGAAGAGAAAGTTTTTTTTTTTGTAAGCTGCATTGGATTGGACACTTTTGTGTCCTTTATGTGAGGCCTACAGTTCAAGGCCACTAAAATTGCGACAGTGTATTTGAAGATCACCTTTAACGCAGAAAAACATGAGACGTCACGGTTACAGTTACGTTTGGATTTAAGCTGCTATTTTAAGGCAGATGGACAAGAGAGTGCATGTATGTCTTAAGCTCCTGTGATCTTAGAGGTGGAACAGTGTAGAATTAATTTATGAGTCATGGAAAGAGAAAAGAAATGCATAATGAGCAGTACTTTGCACGCTAGGATTTGGTTTCAATTAAAGTAATAGTTGCTCCAAAACCCATCACTCCAGAACCTGCATGAGTTCCTTCTTTCCATGCAAAAGAAAATCTTGAAGAACCTGCACCAAGTTACTTTTAAAAAGTTATAGTTACTAGTTACTTCTCACAAGTACAGTCATGGCAGTTCTGTCAGAAAATGCAACCCTTCTCTCAGAAAATTGTTTTGGTACTCACGTTTATTTGTTTTGTTTGCATTGGAACAACACAAAAAAAACAGAGAAGAAAAGTCAAATCTGATACAGTTCCACACAGAACTTATGAGAAACGCACTGGACAAAATTATTGGCACCCTTAACTTAATATGTGATAGCACCCCCTTTGGAATAATCATCAGATTTCGTGATACCGTTCACACAGTCAAGGCATCCAGTGCCAGGAGCAGCAAAGCAACACCAAAACATCTTTGAACCTCCACCATGTTTGACTGTAGGGACTGTGTTCTTTTCTTTGAGGGCTTCATTTCTTTTTCAGTAAACAGCGCCATGATGTCCTTTAACAAAAAGCTCTACTTTTGTCTCATCTGTCCACAGTATGTTTTCCCAGAAGGACTGTGGTTTTGTCACATAAGTTTTGGCAAACTCCAGTCTTGCTTTTTTATGCCTTGGTGTCCTCCTGGGTCTCCTGCCATA
>JAHKKF010522123.1:0-16631 GCA_019740295.1 Labeo calbasu
TTATTTTTTCATAACTAAAACTGACAGCCCTAATAAATGCTGTTCTTTTTAACTTTTTAGTCATCAAAGAATCCTGAAAAAAGTATCACAGGTTCCAAAAAAATATTTGGCAGCACAACTGTTTCCAACATTGATAATTCTAATAATAAATCAGCATATTAGAATGATTTCTGAAGGATGTGACACTTAAGAGTAGAGTAATGGCTGATGAAAATTCAGCTTTGCATCACAGCAATAAATTATATTTTAAAGTATATTCAAATAGAAACCATTACTTCATACTGTAATAATATTTGTAATATTACCTTTTTTCTGTAATTTTGATCAAATAAATGCAGCCTTGATGAGCATAAGAGACTTCTTTAAAAACATTACAAGTCGTACGGCAGTGTAGTTGTCAACAGAATGTGTTTGGTGGCCCAAAAAAAAAAAATACATTTGGACACTTCAGGGCATTTAAGTATCACTTAAAGTTTAAGAATGCTATTGCAGAAACTGTCAGACCAAGTGGCAACTGCAAACAAATGATGCCAGGCCTTTTATCAGAATTTCATGTTTTATGGCCCAAAACATGCAAGAAATGTCTCCATTGCACCACCACCAGTATTTAAACCCTAGCATTTAAAAGCTGAAATCAAGATTAACCAGACCAAGCAAATGGTTGTGCATAAAAAATCTGTGTAGATCAGCAATTTCTGAAATATCAAACCAGCCCGTCTGGCACCAACAACAATCACAATGTTGAAAGTCATTATGTCTACATGCCTAATTGTTGCTGATTGACTGATTGGATATTTGCATTAGCTTGCAGTTTTTTTTAGTCTTTGTTTACGTTGTGCTCATGCCCTTTTTTTAACCTAATGCAATGACATCCTTATTCTTTATTTATTTGTTTTAGTAGCCAAGTACTTTTTGGAGCCACTAAACATCTGATATGTCGCAGTTGACCTCAACACAGGTAGGCTAAATGTCAGTGTTGTTTTGTAAAAGACCCTTAGACTGGATCTACCCTGGAATTGCTATTTGTCAAGTCCAGCACTGGTTTAGTGAAAGAATTTGACATTATGAAGCAAATGGAAAAAGATTCCATTACAAACATTTTAATGGCCCTCTAATAATTCAATTTAATGTGGTCAACCACAGTGTTTCTTTTAGAGAAATGTTGAGAATTTTTGTATCCCTACATTCCCTAACAGAAAATCATCTTGGTGTCGGTTGTATTTGACTTGGGCTACTTTAAGGAAGCCTGCTGAGATCACTTAAAAAGTGCAGTTTTCTTTGTTGTTTTGACATGTTTTGTGTTGAAACTGAAATATGGGTGTCTAATAATTAAGGTTTGTTAAAAAAGAGTTTTTTTGTTTGTTCTTGTGTGTGATGTAACTGTATACATTTCAAACCACCAAAAAAAGTTGTTATCATGGTACACAATCAGAGTAACTGCCAACAGACGTTAGATTTAGCCTAAGATGTAGCTTTAGAAAAAGTATTTAGCTCAATTCCTGGAAATCCTTGCCAGTTTGATGATTAGCGTTGCAAGGGTGGGACAGCTTTTTGTCTGACCTTTTTAAGCAAATAACAAAAGCATGACACTGATTAGATGCCATTACCGTGATGATATTGTCAGTGGTGAGCGTTTAATGTGCTTTTATCCCTGTGCGCAGAAACTCAGTGCACTTATTTTATTAGTAAGATATGAGGTTATTACAATACAGCCATTTCAAAGCTTACTATTTGACATTTTTAAAAACATAAATAGGATATATTTTCATATGCATATACACAGGATTCATAAACAGATACTTATATCTGGTTGAAACACATTGGTGCTAATGTAACTGTGCAAGATTTATAGGTCACAGTGGGTTTGTCTTGCCCTCGCAGACACCCTGATCTGAAATGTGTGATTCAGAACAGAATGGAAGGAATTAGGGGTGTTATTGGGCCGGCGTGCATTTAAACATTGTAGTCATCCCAACTTGGTTATCTCACTAACTTGCACTGGCCAAAATTTACAGCATTGGTCAAGATTTAATTTCAGATACCACATGATCACTGTAATAAGCATGAGATGCTGCAAAGGTCAGATAAGACATTTTGAGGTTTATCTGATGCTTGTTTTCGCATAACTGTGTTTTACGAGATTTATGAGATGCTTTATCGACTTATGATTTTCATCTCAAATCGGTGTCATTTTGCACTGATTGTGGTCACGGTCAACCTCTTTCAGTGTACGAGCACATGTATGCAATGCACGCTGATGATTGCCTCAGATTTTTGCTTCATCTTTTCATCTGACGGCCAGTAGAGGGCAGTGTGACTTGAGACCTTCAGATTCAGAACTTGGAGTCCCTGAAAGCATTGAAATATCTGCACAGTTCATCCTAGGAGTACAGATGCATAACTTTAGTAGGTTATCTCTTTTATTACTTTGGAAGATAACCTTAGGAGTCTGTTTTTTAGGAACACTTTTGCATCCGACTCTTGAAGATTGTTCATTCATGCCTCATTCTGACTAGCAGCTTTGCAGTTGCCCGAGGGTACTAAAGGAAATGCTGTAGAAATCAAGTATCTCTCAGGGATTCTGTTTTTTTGTCTTGCCCTTTTGAACACTGCATATCCATGTAAACTGGCTCTCCACACATTTGCCCATTCTATGTTTACTTACCAGAATCAGAAAATAAACACTGCACTGGCTCCACTGTAATCAACCGGTTATGTACACAAGTAATTTAGTTATTTCATGGAGTGTTTAAAGGGATTTTGCATTCCAGACAACTGAGTAATACGCCCAAAAGTATCAACCTTGTGTTTTGGAATATGACGATTCAAAATTCGAGAAGTAAAGATGCCCATTATGTTTTCATCACAGACATCATATATGATTTTATTTGATATATATTATAGATGAATAGAATTGTATTTCATTTTATATTATCATATTTTATATTTAATTAATTAGTTTTATTTTAGAATTATGAATTATAGAATTAAACTAGAATTTACTGTGGAGTATAGAATTTTTTATTTTTTTCATTTTGTATTGCCATGTTTTAGATTTATTTTGTTTTATAATTATGAGATCTCACGAATTATTATAGAATTATAGATTTAATTATTTTATTGCTATATTTGATATTTTATTATGAAGTTGACCATCATATTTTCAACATGGTCATCATATTTATTATAGATTAATAGAATTGTATTTCATTTAATATTGTAATATTTCATATTTAATTAAATTAATTTTATTTTAGAATTTTGAGATTTTATTATTTATCAGTAAATTATACATTTAATTAATTTATTGCTATATTTTATTATGAACTTAGAATTTTGTTTTATTTTGTCATATTTGATATTTCACTGTAGAATTTAGAGATCTTGTTGTTTTATTATAAAATAATTATTTATTTATTATTGTTGTATTTTAAATGTTAGAATTTTATTTCATTTTATATTGCCATAATTTTGATTTATTTTATTTTAGAATTATTTATTGCTATATTTTATATTTTATATTTTATATTTTATTATGAAGCTGACAATCATATTTTCATCATGGTCATCATATTTTATTTTATTTTATTTTTATTATAGATTAACAGAATTGTATTTCATATTATCATATTTTATATTTAATTAAGTTAATTGTAATTAAGTTAAGTTAATTGTATTTGTTACAGAATTATAGATTTAATTAGTTTATTGCTGTATTTTATATTTAATTATGAAAATATAGAATTTTGTTTTATTTTATTTTGTTTTGCCATATTATATTTCATTGTAGAATTCTGAGATCTTGTTTTATTATAAAATCATTTATTTCATTTTATTTTGTATCGAAAAGTATAGAATTGTATTTAATTTTATATTGCTGTATTTTAGATTTATTTTAGAATTATGAGATATCATTATTTATTACAGAATTATAGATTTAATTTTGTATTTTATTATGAAGCTGGCCATCATATTTTCATCATGGTCATCATATTTTATTTTATTTTATTTTATTTTATTTTATTTTATTTTATTTTATTTTATTTTATTCTTATTATAGATTAACAGAATTGTATTTCACTTTATATGATCATATTTTATATTTAATTACATTTATTTTATTTTAGAATGATGAGATACTGTATTATGTATTACAGAATTTTGTTTTATTTAATTTTATGTTTTGTCAGATTTTATATTTCATTGTAGAATTTTGAGATTTTGCTGTGTTATTATAAAATGTTATTTCATGTTATTTTTGTATTTTGAATTATGGAATTGTATTTAATTTTATATTGCTGTATTTTAGATTTATTTTAGAATTATGAGATCTCATTATTTATTACAGAGTAATATATTTAATTATATTTTATAATTTAGTATGAATTTTATTTAATTTTATGTTTTGTCATTTCATTGTAAAAGTCTGAAATCTTGTTTTATTGCAAAATTCTATGTTTCATTTTATTGTTGTAGTTTAAATTATGGAATTTTATTTCATATTTTATAGTCTGTTGACTAAATTAATACACACTTATGTATTTCTGTTATTGTATTTTTTATTTAATGTATGCTATTAAAATAGAATCTCTTGTTACAAATGTAGAGTTATGTGATTCCAGCTTTTAAACAAAGGAAGTGAATAGTTTCCACTAATTCAATATTTAGGTAACCACATTTAGATGATAAAGTGAGTGTGTATAACCTGAGTAAGAATATGCGGTCGACTCCCTGGTGACTTGCGCCTAGAGTGGTGGAAAGGGAGGGACGGCCGCGTGGCTTTGCGAAGAGGAAGACACCCCTCCCGTCCTTAGTCACTCGCTCCTCTTCCTGTCTAAAGAAAGGGAGGATGAGAGAAACGGGGCTTAATGCTTGCATAGAAAGAGTGTGAGACTAAACTGATGCTTTCTTCTAGCTCATCTGACCTTTGGCCCAAATAAAAGGTTTGATAAGCGAGACGGTTATCCGAGGTTAACGTGAAGGGACCCCATGGCTTCCAGATGTCACATGCACCAAGCGAAAAGCAATCGGCCAACTTGAAAGACTCTTTCTCAAAATTGCTGACCATGTATTTTTAGGCCAACAGGAAAACATGCTAACAGGATATCCATAATTATCTGCCCATGTGCGACCCAAACTGAAAACTATTGTCTCTGAAAGCATTTGTGCAGACCAGAAGAAGGTTTTAAATGGGTGCCCACTTCAGATGATTGTTTGTGGAAGCCTATCCTGTTCAAACGCCCACTTGTTCTGTCTCATCCTGTTCATCATGGAGAAACAGGCCACGCTTGTTTTAATAAGTTTATGATTCACTAGTTGGAAGAACAAAATCCTTGCCAGTTGCCCTTCAAAAAACGCCATCTACGTGGTGATTGAATACCAAGATCGCCATAACAGAATGAATCACTTCCCACTCTTGTTGACCAGAGTTTTTAGTGGGCATTAGGCAGTTGTGAACTCACTGAGACGTATGCTAAACGTTAACCCGCCCGGGGATGCCTCGGTACGTAAGCCCTGCTCGCGTCTGCAGGCAATTATGAGATGTTCTTTAGAGATTGTAGCGTAGCTGCTGCCTCGCAGCTCAGGGAACTGATGACAGATTAATTTGACTTCAGCTCGGCAACTCCGAGGCCCAGACGGCTGGAAATGGCTAGCGTGGGAGAGAGTGGCAGTGTGCGCGGATTTCCTGCCATGCTCTTGCCTCCTGGAGAACGTTCTCCCAGGAGGGGAATGAAAGGCGAACTGGGCTGAGTGCTTCCTCTGTGCGGGGCTGCAGCTGCTTGACTGAGGGCTTTTTTTCTTCGACAAGTGCTTTGTCAGCATGCCACTGCAGCCCGAGACAAAGTAAGTCTGACTCGGGCCAGAGACCGAATAACACTTGAGCGTTCTCAAAATGTAAAATCCTAACATGTCCTCAACCTAAAGAGGTTGTACACTGACACAATAGAACAAATGAGTGCCCAATACCAAGAACTGCCTATCAAAAGTTGTTTTTTGCTGAGGGATGGAATATGAAATGAAAGTATATGACATTGCATGTGGTCTTCGATGGTTGCGTCTTTTGAATTGTGGTTTGATGGTATTGCTTGTGCCTCAATAAAAGGCGGAGGGCTCTAACTTCCCTGAAAAATGAGCCAATGGAGGTTTTGAGCTTCTAGCATTTCCTGTAGCGCTCACCGCAACATTGATTTACAAATCACAAACAACCACAAATCACGGAATAAATCGGCATCATCTGGGATGCAAGCATGTCTTCCAACCAGAAACCCTGACCTTAAATGATACCCTTCATTAAATGCAGGGCTGCAGTTTGCATTAAAATGTTGGATGTCAGCTCTTTAGTTCTGGTTTTGTTGGCCAAGAAGATTTCTCTGAAGATTCAGTCAGTTTGAGAAAAAACACACATTATAAAACATATATATATATATATATATATATATATATATTACATGAGTCCCTTGTTTGTCCTGAACAGTTAAACTTCCCGCTATTCTTCAGAAAAATCCTTCAGGTCACACATTCTTTGGTTTTTCAGCATTTTTGTGTATTTGCACCATTTCCAAAAATGATTTCAAATGATTTTAAGATCCATCTTTTCACACTGAGGACAACTGAGGCACTCATATGCAACTATTACAGAAAGTTCAAACGCTCACTGATGCTCATATAGGAAAAACTATGCATTAAGAGCCGGGGGTGTAAACTTTTGAACAGAATGAAGATGTGTACATTTTTCTTTTTTTGCCTAAATATCATATATTTTTTCATTAAGTACTGCCCTTCAGAAGCTACAGAAGATACGTACATGTTTCCCAGAAGACAAAGTAAGTTAAATTTACCCTAATCTTCAAATTCAAAAAGTTTTCATCCCCCAGCTCTTAATGCATAGTTTTTCCTTCTGACGCATCAGTGAGCATTTGAACCTTCTGTAATAGTTGCATATGAATCCCTCAGTTGTCCTCAGTGTGAAAAGATGGATCTCAAAATCATACAGTCACTGCTGGAAAGAGTTCAAATGGCCAAAAATGCTGAAAAAGGTAAGATATTAAGAATCAAGCTTATGTAAACTTTTGAACAGGTCATTTTTATAAATTCAGCTATTATTTTCTCTTGTGGACTATATGTAAACGTCTTTTATGTGATATATCTTATTCAGGTCAGTACTAAATAAAAAATAACATGCATTTTTTTTATTCCTGTGATACCAAAGCAGAATCATAAAATATTACTTCAGTCTTCAGTGTCACATGATTCTTCAGAAATTGTTTAAATTTGCTGATTTCTGTACTTGAGTAATATTAAAAAAGTGTACTAAAATGTCATTACATTTACCAGACAATCTAATCAAGCCAAAGACTGCATTTTTTTCAACATGTTTGCTTGTGTATATGGCTCATTTAGTTCTGCCAAGGTCCAGATAAAGGTTATGTTTCTGAACCCTATATGGACCTTTCGCGTAGATCCAGCATGGGTGACATAATTGGAATAACAACAGCCCATTTTTGGATGACTATGTCATCAACACTTCGAGAACACCAGCACCAACAGAATTTTCTCCACCTGAGCTAAGAGTGCTGATTTTAACATTTTCAAACCCAACAGCCTCTAACAGGAAATACATTTATTCCACAGCTATAAAATCAACTCCCATGTGTCACATGATAGAAATAATGGGTAAAAAAAAAAACATTACAACTCCCCAGCACCATCAGTGCGGATGCCCTGAGTGGTGTTTGAGGAATGCAATGGTTTTAAACACTGAACAAGTTGAGCGACAACATGTGTTTGTGTGCGATGAGATGAAATTTAAACTGCAGTCCCCAGATGAAAGAAAAAAAAATGTTTATTGTAAATCTGAAAATGCTACCTTTATAAACCAGTGAAAATTGGATTAGTTTGTTCGTTGAAAGAGACAAACAAACCAAAGTAGACTTGGAGCGGCACAACGGAACATTTGAATAATACAGTATGGCTCAGTGTTTACCTGTTTTTGTTTTCAGATAATTTCAGAGTTGTTTAAATCAGTAGTTCTCAGCATGTGTGATGAATTAAGATATTCCAAGTACCAACTAAGCTCTACACAGCTGGTATAAGAACAGTTGCACTTTATTATGCATCATTAGATGCACAAATTTATATAGCAAATAGTAAATATAGGGCCCAAAATTCCTAGCGACACCCATGACTCACCCTCATGTTGTTCCAAAATTGTAAGACCTTCCTTCATTTTCAGAACACAAATTAAGATATTTTTGATGAAATCCGATAGCTTTCTGACCCTGCATAGACAGCAATGCAACTACCACGTTTAAATCGATAACGATAATTATCGTGCGATATGAATTTCCTCGATAAAGGATAACAAGAGTTCGATAAATGTTCAATATAATGTTTTTGCGGCAAGGCGGAACAAAAGAGCGTTAGGCAAAGCGCGCCACTCGGACCGTTATCCGCTCAGATCAAATTTCAAATGACGGCATGGCGCGAATTTACTAGAGCAGTTCACTTCTGATGAGTCTCGGTCACTAAACAGCGCCAGTGTGAAGCGGTTGAATTCAGTGTAGAACACAAATTACTCGGTTTATAGCCCGATGAAACAGCGCTGACAAACAGGAGAAACGCTGTGCGTAAGGACACGGTCAGAACTCAGAAGGCTTTTTAATCTACAAATCGTCATCATTTACCATAGATTTACTGTAGTAACACTAACTGCACAGTGGTATTGTGTCAGAAATGTGGGTATATTTGTCTCGAATTTTATTATATTATGAATGTAGACATGTATTAAATGTATTGAATGAAGTGTAATGTAATATAATTACAGTTTTTGTGATTAAGTTATAGCTTTTATGCATTTATACTAAATGTATTTAGATTACTGTTAAATTACTGTTTCATACAAATAACTAGGAACCATATTACATTTTTACCATGGTATTGAGGTGCTATATTTGTGCTTTACCATGGTATTGAGGTGCTATGAATGATACTACGGAAGAGTAATGGTTTATTTAAAAAAAACCTCAAAACAGTCAGAATAATTAAATTTCACTGTATAAAAATGAGGTTGCTACCATTTTTACAGATATTATCGATATCAGCTGAAAGAAAAAAATAATTGTTGTGATCATTTTTTTTATCCATATCGCCCAGCCCTATGTTCAAGGCCCAGAAAGGTAGTACTGACATCAGTGGTTCAACCTTAATATTACGAAGCTATGAGAATACTTTTTGTGCGCAAAGAAAACAAAAATAACGACTTTATTCAACAATTTCTTCTCTTCCGTGTCAGTCTTTGTCGTGCGTTCACACTTTGAACTTGTCAGTTCCATTTCTGTCTATGCAGGGTCAGAAAGTGCTCATATTCATCAAAAATATCTTGTCCTAAAGATGAACAAATGTCTTAATTAATAACAGAATTTTCTTTTTTGGGTGAACTGTCCCTTTATGTGCTGTAAATCATCTGTTGTTATGCTTAAAGAAATAGTTCATCCAAAAATTACAGTTCGCTCTTGATTTAGTCAGCCTTCTGTTATTCCAAAGCATTTAACTTTTCTTTCTTCTGCAGATATTTTGAAGAACCTAGAGGTCAAACAATTCTGGACTCAACTGACTTTATTCAAAATTTTTGTCCTCCACAGAAGAAGGAACGTCATATGTGTTTGGAACAACATAATGGTGAGTAAATCATTTTTGAGTAAACTATACCTCTTTGTCGACTTGCTTCATTAATTTGCTGACAAATGTATATCAATCATGACATACGTGAGTTTAAATATGTATGCGTCTGTCATAACTCAAATTTATTACTAAACAGGCCATAAAAATGAAATAAAACCAGAGAGAATTTGCAGAAGTGGGTGGATGCCATGTATGCATGACAATTTGATTCACAAAACAAGACCCCATAAGGCATTTACAAAGATTAGTTTATATAGCATCATTATTTCACAGGCACCAGGGAGGTTTTCGTAATTGCTTTTGTTTTATGCACTGCATTGCTAGAATGAAGAGTAATGGTTATTTTTGGAAATGGAATTCTAGTGTCACTTTCCAGTTTGGTTAGGCAAAAAGGTGCAGTGTGCTGGCAGACCTCCGTGGCATTTAAGTAAGAGCACCAAATAATCAGACTGTTAAACGAAATGGGATTCTGGCAACTGCTTTCTGCATTCATTCCCTCTACCTGTCACATACAATAGAGTTTAATGGAGTACTGTGAGCTTGGGGAATTCACCAAGGTTCTATATATTAAAATTCTTAATTGGGTATAAAGTACAAGTTTACTGCATACAGTACCTAACAATGCTATTCTCAGGCTGTTAGCGTATTACAGCATGTGCTGTGGGACTTCTGGAGGGGGCTAAAATCTAGGAACTGGAGAATGGTGCTGTTTTCAATTAGCATGCCAGTCTAAATGGCATGTCCGGCTGACAGGGCTTTACAAGCGGCTAAACACAGGGGCCTATGGGAGTCATGCGTGCCGGCCTTTATCAGCACCCCTGCAACCTGTTCTGAAAAAGAGACAGTTGCTGTGTTCTGGTTTTCAAGGGTCTTCACTTCTATATGTGACCCTGAACCACAAAACCAGTTATAAGGGTCAGTTTTTTTAAATTGAGATGTATACATCATATTAAAAGCTGAACATATAAGCTTTCCATTAATGTATGGTTTGTTAGATATGACTGTTTGAAAATCTGGAATCTGAGGATGCAAAAAAATCAAAAGAAAAACACCTTTACAGTTGTCCAAATGAACTTCTTAGCAATGCATATTACTAATCAAAAAATTACGTTGTGATATATTTATGGTAGGAAATTTACAAAATATCTTCATGGAACATTAATACCCTAATGATGTTTGGCATAAAAGAAAAATCGATCATTTTGACCTATACATTGTATCAGTGTTGGGGGCAACACATTACAAGTAATACAAGTTACGTAATCAGATTACTTTTTTCAGGTAACTAACGCATTACTTTTTAATTTACAAGAAAATATCTGAGTTACTTTTTCAAAAATGTTTTCCCATTTAGTTACTGACAAGTCTCCTGTTCCCATGTTGAGAGAAATTGGAAATACAGAGCCGCTGTGTGCATTGTGTAAACATGATGTTACTGTAGTTCTAAACTAAATATGAACATGCATTAATTCATCTCACTCAGAAAAAAACATTCAGTACTCATCAAAATTTATTAAAACAGTGAAATGCAAACTCAGGGAATGATGCAAACCTGCAACAATATGTTAAATAACACAAATTTTCTTTATGTAATTAATGCTGTTTTATTAACCAGTGTCTTTGTTACTGACCTTTGATGATCCAGTTCAACGATACTAATAAGCAAAACTGATTCTAAATAAACTAACATTTGTGCTTTATTTTTTTATTTATTTATTTTTTTTTGCTGAAGAGTGTTGAACCGTTCTACTGTGTTCTACCATTCAAAGCGTTCTACTGTACAGACGTGAATTTATTTTTCATTCAGCCGAAGGCTTATTCATTTCACTTTTTTTTGGTGTGAAAGCCAGTGCTTTTACATTTGCTAAAAATAGAACTATTTATATTAACATCAAACAAGCCCAGATTGACCCCTGCCCAGATTTAAAAAGTAACGCGAATGTAACTTAAAAGTAACTTAACGCATTACTTTCCATATAAAGTAACTGACGTAATTAGTTGCTTTTTTAGGGAGTAACACAATATTGTAATGCATTACTTTTAAAAGTAAATTTCCCCAACACTGCAATGTATTGTTTTTTTTTTGTTTGTTTTTTGGGGGGGGGTTTTGCAGGCTTTTTCCAAGAAGTTCTGAGTGTGCTTGTGGCAGTTGACACGTCAATGTCAGTCTAATATCTGTCTCATTTTTGTAGCTCTTCTACGAAGCCAGACGTCTCGCTCCAGCAGTGGTGAATTCCAGGAACAAATAAGGCAGGTCATACAGTTCATTACCAATTAGACCACTTTATTATGCCCCTTTAAAACCTAGATTTTTTTATTCTATAGATTGAGTTCCGCTGAACAATGAGCAAATAAACTGAATTGAAAACAGCCAGACAAGGTCAGTGTCCAGCTGTGATAAATTATATAAAATTTGAGAATGAAGATAAGTGGCACTTTAACAGCCGTGATTTACTCTGGAATCAGTTGCCATGATTCTCAAAGCATTTACAACTTCATGAAGTGTAGTTTTTGTAAAGTCATTCAGTCATTCTTTCTGAACAATGTTGTCAAAGCCTGTTTATTTATTTTAATATGGAAGATATTGGTGCTTTGTGTTAGATCGCAGATATTACGTTTTAGATTTGAGATTTGCCTTCGGCTTTTTGGAGATATGGCAAGGTTTCAGATGCATTATTGCTAGGTGTTACTGCAAATTCAACAATGAAAAACATGCTAAATTGCTCACATTTTTTCATGCCCAAGCGCTTCTTGAAGGGAATTTACTTACCAGCACATTAGCCTGGTTAGTAACTTTAACCATCGTCCCTGGAGCCAAACATGCTTTGGAGTCTGATGCCTTTTCATAAAGCAAAATACTTTGATTTGCCAGGCTTTAAAGGGGCTCTGAGGAAAGAGGAGGCCCTCCATAGTTGTTTGTGAGAGGCAGAATGAGCTTTTTATTCCAGTTTTTTGGCAGCACAGCCAGTAGTAGAGGCCCTCAAAAGAGTCCGTATAGAAGCCCAAGTGCTCAGTGAGCTCTTCACAATTTCCCAGGCGAAAAATCCTGTGCTACTTTTGTTCCGTTCGTTTGCGCAACCCGGGTAGGACGAGCGAACTTCTCTCTGGATACAGTGTTCATCGCTGATGACAGAACACACATGATTGACCATAATGATCCAGATTATTTGAAGCAACTGAAACGTGGCCAAATCACTTGGAAATGGCTTGATCAAACAGTGCTTCTTTCATGTCCATGTTATAGGTCATTAACCCTGGCAACAAACTAGTTAGTTGTTTTCATCAGTGAAAAGTCCAACAGAGGCCTGAAAACCGGTTTGCCCAAGTTTATTTTTGATGTTAATGTGTCTTATCTCACCCGAGTAGTGAACTTGTCTACCCAGGGATTGTTCAAAGAATGTGTGCTGTGCAGCAACAACAGCACAAAAATGGTGGATCTGTGGTATTGAATCTCTTGCTTCTTAGGCTAATGCTAAATATATTCTTCCTGAAATCAGATTATGAATAATTTAATGCTGAAAGGCCAGGGTTAAAGGAATAGTTCACCCAAAAAATGAAAATTAGTTAGTTTAATCTGTACGTCCAGCATCATCTGCTGGAACGCCACTCTTGTAAATGCGTGTACGACAATTAACTAAAGCTAGAGATTAAAGTTTATAAAATTTTAAATATGGATATTTTCTTATAGGTATCTTAAAGGAACACTGTCCAACTCCCCTAGAGTTAAACAGTTGAGTTTTACAGTTTTCGAATCCATTCAGCCGATCTCCGGGTCTGGTGGTAGCACTTTTAACATAGCTTAGCATAGATCATTGAATCTGATTAGACCGATAGCATCTCGCTCAAAATTACCATGTATAATGACGATATTTTTCCTATTTAAAACTTGACTCTTCTGTAGCTACATCGTGTACTAAGACTGACGGAAAATGAAAAGTTGTGATTTTCTAGGTTGACGTGGCTAGGAACTTTACTCTTATTCCGGCGTAATAATCAAGGAACTTTGCTGCCGTACCATGGGTGCAGCAGGCGCAGTGAAATTACGCAGCACCTAAAAGTGACCGGCACTACGTTTGTGTAGATGCAGAGTTGCAGCATCGTAATATCATTGCGCTTGCTGCGCCCATGGTACGGCAGCAAAGTTCCTTGATTATTACGCCGAAATGAGAGTACCTAGTTCCTGGACACATCGACCTAGAAAATCGCAACTTTTCATTTTTCGTCCGTCTTTGTACACGATGTAACTACAGAAGAGTCAAGTTTTAAATAGGAAAAATATCGAAACTCTTTGGTCGGTTTTGAGCGAGATGCTAAAGGTCTAATTGGATTCAATGATCTATGCTAAGCTATGCTAGAAGTGCTACCGCCAGACCCGGAGATCGGCTGAATGGATTCGAAAACGATAAAACTCAACTGTTTAACTCTAGGGGAGCGGGGCGTTCCTTTAAAGGTCTTTATTCACCCTCCAGTGCCATGTGGAGTACTTTTTATGATGGACGGACGCACTTTATTTTGCTTCGGGCATTTTGACCACTATTCACTGCAATTATAACTTGGAAGAGCCAAGACATTTTTTTATATGACTGCAATTGTATTGTCTGAAAGAAGAAAGTCATATACACCTGGCTTGACAGTGAGCAAATCATGGGGTAATTTTCATATTTGGGTGAACTGTCCCTTTAAGGCAGTTAGACTGTTTACCGGACACCTCTGTACTCCTTCATATGTATGTGATTAAATGCGAGTCATTATTTTTCATATTTTTCATATTTTTTATTTTTATAGAACTGAGTCAGCGTATGAAAAATGATAACTTAAACCAGCATGCAGATGTTCTGCTCCTTCAAAATGGTTGGCAGTGAACAGACACAGATTTGGAAGCAAGTCCCTGATCCAGGTAAAAATTAATTTGCTTATCCATAATTCAGCATGTGCATTTTGTGCTTAGAAATGGCTTTTGTTATCTACAGACCAACTGAAAACAAGAAAAAAAAGTTTTGTTTTTGTTTTGTTTTTTTTTGTTTTTTTAAAAGACTACTAATGCATGACCTCTCTTCTGCGTCACCACTGTTCCTGTTTCTCGTAAATTGTTTGTCAAAAAAGATTATAGGTTAACTCAAACGATAATTGATCTCTTACTGGAACTCATTTACAATGACGTGATCATTAGGTCACCTCGCTGGTCAACTTAAAACAGAGTCTTCAGGCCTCTCGTGCTCTGCACGGCAATGTCTAAGCTGAGGACAGTAGTAAATCTGACACTTGTTCAAGTTGTTAAAGAAATTACTTAATCTCCAGGCAGGGGTGACTCAGTCATCTATGAAAGAGTAACATGGTGCACAAAACAAAAGGCTCGGGCAGGATTAAGCTGTCAGTCTCTCATGCTATGGAGCTGGGTGCCGATCCAGACTAATGACCTGTAACTGGGACTCAGAGGAGAGCTCTTCCTCTATCCCGGGAAAACCGCCAGGGCAACGCTGCAAGCAGAACTGTCTCAATTAGAAAAGGCCTTGTCTCCGGAAACTCGCAGGACAGAGTTTACCAAAACATTTACTTTCCTCTAAGTTGTGTCTTCCTCTACTTTAAAACTTAAAGGAGAACTCCACTTCCAGAGCAACAATTCACAAATAATTTACCCACCCCCTTGTCATCCAAGATGTTCATGTCTTTCTGTCTTCGGTCGTGAAGAAATTACGTTTTTTGAGGAAAGCATTTCAGGATTTTTCTCCACATAATAAACCTCATTGGTGCCCCGATTTTGAACTTCCAAAATGTAGTTTAAATGCAGCTTTAAAGGGCTCTAAACGATCGCAGCCGAGGAAGAAGGGTCTTATCTAGTGAAACGATCGGTCATTTTTTTTTACTTTTTAAGCACAAAAGCTTGTGTAGCACAGGCTCTGGGGTGCGCGTTCACGACGCTGCGCACTACTGAATCAAGCCGAAAAGTCATGCGGAACGTAGGCGTTACTACAGACCCAGTGTTTACAAAGCGAACGCGCAAAGACTAAGAAAGTGCAAGTAAGTTTGTAAACGCTGTTTACAAACAAAAAGGTACAAAGGTGTCCTCCTCTCAAGTTGTAGGAGAAAATAAGATGGAGTTTTTCACCATACTCAGTACACAGACGATGAACTTACACGTGATTCGTAGTAGTGATGGAAAGTTCGGGTCATTTTACCGACTCGTACCTTTGAGTCTCAGCAAAATGACCGAATCTTTTTTCGAGTCATTTTGTTCATTTTAGCAAAATATATTTAAAATGTTACATGTTACTTCCCTAACGCATCTACTGCTTACACAAACATTGATCACACTACAAACAAGATAAAACTATAATGCTATAAGAAACAGAAAAAATTAATTCATTGTTTACCTGGGTCTTTAGCCTATGATTAGCTTACCTTACCTCTTTTCTGACAAGTTTTCGGGTTTGAGTCGTTTGTTCATCACGTGACAGCCCCATTAGATGAACGAACGACTCGAAAAACCCAAAGATTCAAAAAAGCTAAATTAATTCCTGTACAGAACCTAATAGGATGTTGCGCATGCGCGACTGAACGAATCACTCCCCTTCACATTGAAGATTCATTCAAAGTGAAAGAATCGTTCAAGAACGACGCATGACTAATTCGTAGCATTGTGGACGCGCATCCCAGAGCCTGTGCTACACGAGCTTTTGTGCTTAAAAAGTATACAAATTTTTATTTTTCGAAAAAAAACAAAACAAAAAAAGGACAGATCGTTTCGCTAGATAAGACCCTTCTTCCTCGGTTGGGATCGTTTAGAGCTCTTTGAAGCTGCATTTAAACTACATTTTGGAAGTTCAAAATCGGGGCATCAATGAAGTCCATTATATGGAGAAAAATCTTGAAATGCTTTCCTTAAAAACCATAATTTCTTTATGACTGAAGACAGAAAGACATGAACATCTTGGATGACAAGGGGGTGAGTA
>JAHKKF010522124.1:0-31732 GCA_019740295.1 Labeo calbasu
ATATATATATATATACATACACACACACACTGTAATTAAAATAAAGATAAAATAAAATAAATTAGATTAAAAGAAACTATCAAAGTTGTTTTCAGAAAATGAAATATATAAATAGTTAAATCTAAAAATTAAGCATGGTTTTCAGTAACTGAAATGAAACTGAACTAAAATAAGACTTAAAAATAAAAAAAAAAGTTTGTTTTCAGTAAATGAAAAGGCTAAAATATATAAATAGCTAAAGCTAAAATTGATATAAATATTAATGAAAAATGTTACTTAAATTAAAAACTTCAATTAAACTTCAAAAATGGTTTTCAGTAACTGAAAATAAGATAATATCAGACAAAAAAAATTTAACTGGAACTATTAAATATTATTTATAATAAATGAAATAAAGCTGAGATAATATAAGATATAAGTATCAGATTAAAATACATATATTAAAAATGATTTATGGTAAATGAAATAAAGCTAAAATTAAATTAAATTATATAAGATATAGATAAAGACAAAATAGATATAGACAAAAATCTTAAAACTGGAACTATTAAAAATGATTTATAATAAATGAAATAAAGCTGAAATAAAAAAAGTATAGCATAAAAAATCTATTCAAAATAATTTATGGTAAATGAAATAAAGCTGAAATAATAATATAAATAAGATACAAGTATCAGATGAAAAACTTAAAATTGTTTTCAGTAAATTAAATAAAGCTGAAATAAAATAAAAATATCAGATGAAAAACTTAAAGACTTAAAATAAAAATTAAAAATGCTGCCTTGGCAACAAACCTAAATAAATAAGTTTAAAGTACCAAAATTACTACAAATAAGTTTTAATTTAAATGAAATTGAAACTCATAAGAAAATGTCTAAAAATGAAACAAATTAAAATGAAAATTGCAAATATAAAAGGTTGAATGAAAATGTTAATAAATGCTATAATAGTATATAATTAATACTAAAATAACACTGTTCTTCACTCAATCATTATAATTACTGCAGGTTAATGACTCAGTGAGGAACAATAAGGAAATAAGTCAAGAACTATTGCAGTGTAATGTGTGAATTATCAAAAAAAAAAAAAAAGAAATAAAAAGTACATATCAACAAATCTGTTTTACAGTATGGTTGCAATAAAAGGTATTTTAATTTCAATAACAAACAATGGAATCTGTTGGAAAAACAGCACCGTGTCTCGTACTCTCACAAGAAACTAGGACAATGCAGGGAAACTATTTTTGGCCGATGTTAGAGTAACAAAAAAACAATCAGGGTAAAGGTGCATTTGTAAACTAAAACCACTGTTGCCATGTAACTATAACAAATACTCACACAATGGTCAACCTAAAACGAACGTAAGACCCACACACTCCTGCTATGTCGCAAAACCTAGCCGAGCTGACTACCTAGACAGCACTTTGTCAACATATGTCAACATCTGAGTCAACACCTTTGATGCTTGAAAATGTCAATAAAATTTTAAGATTATGAGGTTGTCCAGGAAGACACCGTACTAGGTTATAATGGTAAGTACATATACTGTATGCGATCTTACCATCTCATGATGCTCGAAATGCTGTAGGTGGGAAACTCACTAGGTTATTATGCCCAAAATGCTATCTAGGAAGACAGCTGACTAGATTATTATGCCCAAAATTGCAATCTAGGAAGGCAGCTGACTGAGGCGATATGTAAGGCAGACAGTGTACACTATGAATGCTTTTCTCACACTACTATACAGTTACAAAGAGGACATTATGTCTCAAAGTGATGGACACACTGTGGCAACAACAACAAAAAAACCCCTCATAATATTACACAATAAGCATTAAACCAGGAGCGTTTATATGAGAGGCTTCTGTCATTCTGGACACTTTCTAGAAGTTTCCATGTTCACTTTGACATTGATGACAATCACAAGTCATTCATGCAAATATTCACATTTATCAAATTTGAAACCCGCGAATATATTAGAGACCTTAAAAACATGCAGTCTTTAATGACATGCAGTCGTACATGTGTTATGTCCAGCTTAAATTGGAAATATTTTTATAAAAACAAACTGTCATGTCAGTACTGCTAACTGATTAGCTCACCTGTGAATTGAAGCTCCAGTCATTAGTTCATCTGCTTCTGTCCGGTCAACATTAATAATATCCCGACGACAAAAGGACTGAAATAATTAAGCAACACATATTTCATATAATCACTAAAACGCTCGCATTTGATTAAGAATGCAGAGAGAGGCTAACAGGCTAATGTGTTAGCAAAGTCTCCATTCACATCAATGACAGGCGTTAGCTTCATTAGCACGCCGTTAACACTAGTTTATAGATGATATTAACCAGTGTCGTTAGACACAAACGCAGTTAATCTGTACTTTAAACCGGCTGAAGTGTAAAATACTTTGAATACGGTGATTATGTGATGGTTAAAGCATACAGGGTGGATGAATGCTAACTGATTTAACCCGTTAGCATTGAACAGAAACTCTAATGAAATCGAGACAAGCCATTAAAACATCTGAACGACAACGACACGCTTTTGCACCGATAAATAAACCAGATTAAAATAATTTCACGTATTTACCAGTGTTATAAAGACGCTAGAGACCTCTGTAATGTTGTGTATCGGGTCCTGTCTTCATACCTTCCCAGCGGCACCATCATGAACAGCAGCGCATACTGACTCCAGATCAGTTCACTTCACTGCTACTCAGATCCGTTTACTTCAGTCAATGGATATCAGCATCACAACTCTGATAGATTCATCACATTACAACTTTTTGTAAAAAGTATTGTTTTTAACGAATTCATCAGTTAACTTCATACACTACTAGTCAAAAGATTTTTATTTTATTTTTTAAGAAGTCTCTTCTGCTTACCAAACCTGCTCGTATTTGAACCAAAATACAGCAAAAACAGTTCAATTCTGAATATTTTTACTATTTAAAATGACTGCTTTCTACATGCATATATTTTAAAATGTCATTTATTCCTGTGATTTCAAAGATGAATTTTATCATTACTCCAGTCACTGATCCTTCAGAAATCATTCTAATATTCTGATTTGCTGCTCAAAACACATGTATTATTATTATTATTATTACCATCATCATCATCATCATCATTATGTTAAAAACAGCTGAGTAGATTTTTTTTCAGGTTTCTTTGATGAATAAAAAGGTCAGAAGAACAGCATTTATCTGAAATATAAATCTTTTATAACATTATAAATGTCTGTACCATCACTTTTGATCAATTTAAACCATCCTTGCTAAATAAAAGTATTAATTTCTATCGTTTCTTTCCAAATAAATAAATAAATAAAACTCCAAGCTTTTCAGTGGTATAGTGTATAATGTTACAAAAGCTTTTAATTTCAGATAAATGCTGATCTTTGGATCTATTTACCAAAGAATCCTGAAAAAATGTACTCAACTGTTTTAAATATTAATAATAATAATAATAATAATAATAATAAGCAAATCAGCATATTAGAATTATTTCTAAAGGATCATGTGACACTGAAGACTGAGTAATGATGCTGAAAATGCAGCTTTGATCACAGCAATAAATTACATTTAAAAAATTATTCAAATAGAAAACAGTTATTTTAAATGGTAAAAATATTTCACAATATTACTGCTTTTGCCGTATTTTGGATCAAATAAATGCAGGCTTGGTGAGCAAGAGAGAGAATTCTTAGGAATTCTAGGAAATTGCATTTCCTAATACACTTAAATTCAAATTTGCCTATTAACATTGTGAACTAAGATGAACAATGAACAACTATTTTTAGTAACTAACATTAGTTAACAAAGGATAATGAACGCTGCAAAAATATATTACTTATATAGTTACTTTGTTAACTAATGCATTGTAGAGTGTTACCAAATTAACATATGTGACCCTGGACCACAAAACCAGTCATTTTTTTTTGAAATTGAGATTTATACATCACCTAAAAGCTGAATAAATAAGTTTCCCATTTATGTAAGGAAAAAAAAAAGAAAATTAGTTGAGATACAACTATTTGAAAATGTGGAAAATTAAAATATAGAGAAAATCGCCTAAAGTTGTCCAAATGAAGTTCTAAGCAATGCATATTACTAATCAAAAATTAAGTTTTGATATATTTACAGTAGGAAATTCACAAAATATCTTTACGGAACATGATTTTTACTTAATATCCTAATGATTTTTGACATAAAAGAAAAATCAATAATTTGACCCATACAATGTAATAATAAGAACAGGTGGGTACAAAAGTCTGAGATGATGCTTCTATTTATTTATTTATTTTGCATATTTATTTATTCATAAATGATTTTGCCAGGAAAATAAATGCTCAATATTGGAATCATGACTGAGCACTAATCACTTAAAATACTTTGAGGAATAAACCTTTAGCTCCATGTTGTGTTTTACCAACATATGTACATTTCTCCTTGTGTAATATTATCCTAAATCAACCTAAACCTAAAAAAACCCCTGATAAATGAGCATTAAAATAAAAAGACAATTATATATAGACTCAACAGTTCATTTTTTTAATTAAATCTTGCATCTAAATAATATGAGCAATAATTTTTAAGAAACAAAAGGAAAGACAAACACTGAGATTGTTATAATTGTTGAGATTTAATATAAAAGAACAACTGCTTTTTTTTTTATTTACAAACATCAAAATACAAATATATTTAATTAAATAACCATTATTTTTCAAATAAAAACTCCCATTTGCTTTGTAATAAAACAAATTAGCTTCAATATCTGTTTAAAATGCTTTGAATTAAAGGCCAGCTACAAAGTCTAATCGACATAATTCTGCTGATACCTGGAAAAAACTAGGCGTGTGAAATAATAAAGGCAACACGATGCAGTACATTATTCAGGTAATTTATCATGAATGTCTCTGTCAGAGGGCGTCTGGACCAAGAAATGCTGGAAAAACTCCTTCACCTTTCTTTTCTCTGTGATGTCTTGCTTTGTGGGCGACCTGATCAAAAGGCCAGCAAAGATCGGGGCTGTAAAAGAAAGACAAACGAGTCAGTCAAACTGAAAATCAAAACAGATGTCACAACTTTGCGCTTTCTTTTTCTTAACCAAGTGCATGGCCAGACTTCTTCATTATGTAACTAATCTGTTTTTTTACATGACTTACATGAAGTCAGTATTTAAGCAGAGGAGTGATACTCTACGCTTTGCTTCCAGCTGCAGTATTTGCCATTGTGTTCATCTTCAGTAAATACTGAATGTGTCTTGAGTAGAATAAACTTCGGAGTTCTGCTTTCCAATGAAACTGGCCTGTGCTCTCAAAAACTGCAGACTAAAATACACAAAAAGAAGTAGTGAAAGTGCTTCGTCAACCCACCTAAAATATTGACATCCAGCCGATTGTAAGTGGAGTGCTTCAACAACTCTTGAAGAAAGGCCGTCAAATAGTTAAAAACATTTTTATGGCACTGAGGTAGCATAGAAATGATCTGTGGACAGAAAGAAAAAGAAAACGTGTTATTTGTACCGTGACCGCATGGCGCGAGCACAAATGGATAGTACGCTGAAAGAGGCATACTGAAGGCACAAACCTGTCTACACTGGCTGCTGTCTGAGCAGAAATCTAAGCACTGCAGGTAGAAGGAGAAGGGAATCACGGGTTCAGGAAGGGCGTCGAGGAACAGGAGCAGGGCTTCAGCCACAGAGTGGTTACTGCCAGCTAATAGTGCTTCAGGTCAAGGGCACTCAACAGTCAAGTAGACGACAGACACGTGGATCTACAAAGGGGTTGCACTATGAATGAAGCGTCATCGAGTGAAAACACTGATGATGTTAAGAACTGTTATTAATAATTTAGCACCAATAATATTTAAGCAGCAAATCAGCATATTAAAATGATTTCTGAAGAATCATGTGACACTGAAGACCGGAGTAATGATGTTGAAAATTGAGCTATGATCACAGCAATAAATTACATTTTAAAATATATTCTAAAAGAAAAGAGTTATTTAAAATTTTAGTGTTATTTCACAATATTACTGTTATTACTGTATTTTTTTTTAATAAATGCAACCTTCGTGAGTGCAAAAGACACTTAAAAACTAAAAGAATAAATACATGAAAAAAAAAAAATGTAATTAAAAATTAAATGATTTAAATAATTTTACTAAATATTTGAGTCTTGGTGTGCTTAAGAAACTTCTTTCAAAGTATCGAAAAATCTTAATTATCCCAAGCTTCTGGCCACCAGTGTATGCTTGCCATGTAAATTATTTTGTGCATTCCATTCACGTACATAGATTTCATTATTGAAAATTATAATTCATAGCCTACTGTAGCCTTTTACAGATAAGCAGAGCCTGTCATTTTTACATTACTGGTAATAATGATAAGTCTGTATGTAATGTAACCTGAACCATTATCTATGTTTAGGTCTGTAAAGACCTGAACAAAAGTAGTAAATAGTAAATAAATAAATAAATAAATAAAACACCCTAAAATCTGGGGTAAACAACACACGTTACTAATACCAAGGCGATTTTATTTTTTATTAAACTGTGTGTGTGTGTAAACAATTTAATCTGATCACAAAACTTTTCATTTTAAATGTTTAATACTGCATTTGAATTTTAGTTTGGATGATGTTTTAATAATTACTTTATTTATTATAAAATATTACATTATTTAAAAAATAAATAATAAATATCAAATATGATATTATTTAAAAAAATAAATAAATACACACACACACACACACAAATATATATATAAAATAATAAATTAAAATAAATTAAAATAAATAAAAACAACCATAAAATCATGGAAAAACACCATACATTAGTAAAACCACAAGGGTTTTTATTTTTATTAAATTGCATGTGTGTGTGTACATTTTAATTTGATGACAAAAACTTGATTTTAAATGTTTACTACTGCATTTATATTTTAGTTTTAATTATTTTTTTAATAATTACATTTTTATGTAATATTAAATGTACAAAACGATGGCAACTCTTTTAGACTTATAAAGTATTGTTATATTCTTGGTTTTTTATTTTTTTCTGCTCTTGCACTGTGAAGAAAAGAACATGGCCACCCATATAATATGCCATGAATTATGCCATTAGTCTGTACTTGGAATATCTTGTGTTTTTTTTTGTTTACTTCACTCACCTCATTCACTAACTTTATTTTTGATCTATTTTTTAGTGGTAAAATCAAGAATTTTAATTTCTGGAATTATGCAGAAATGAAGGAAGCTTCTAGTTAAAGCTAATTCTGAATGCACACTGAGTCAGTTCACATCACAGACATGAATCATACAGAGACCATGGGAAAGGATACGCTACGACCTGTGTTACTTTTACATTACTGCAAATAATTTAGGTTTGCAAGTAATGTTATCAGGTCTATAAAGACCTGAACAAAAAATATAAAACAACAATAAAAACAAATAAATAAAAATAAAATACGTAAAATAATGCATACAAAAATACCATAAAATCATGGACAAATGCCATACATTAGTAAAACCAAGGCTATTTTATTTTTTATTAAACTGCATGTATGTGTGTGTGTACATTTTAATTTGATGACAAAAACTTGATTTTAAATGTTTACTACTGCATATATATTTTAGTTTTGATTGTTTTTTTTTTTAATAATTATTTTTTTTTATGTAATATTAAATTTACAAAATTAAATTTTACAAAATACTCTTTTAGTCTTATAAAGTGCTGTTATATTCTTGGTTTTTATTTTTATTCTGCTTTTGCAATGTGAAGAAGAGAACATGGCCACCCATATAATACGCCATGAATTATTTCATTAGTCTACACCTGGAATATCTTGTTTTTTTGCCCAAAACCTCCTCACTAAGTCTTTCTCCTGGTCTATTTTTGCAGTGGCAAAATAAAGGAAAGTTTAGTTATTTATGGAATTACCCAGAAATGAAGGAAGCTTCTAGTTAAAGCAAACTCTGAATGTACACTCAAGTCAGTTCACATCACAGACATGAGTCATACAGTGACCATGTGAAAGGATACGGAGGGTGTCCAAGCTGCCCGTGTCTAAACAATCCCTAATCTCCTCAAACTCGCTGCGCAGGCCGGGCTGTTGAAAGAGGTCTTCCTGTAATACAGACATTGTCAACTAGTTAATCACGGCTGCTTTCACAGTTCTTGGATGAACTCCAGGCATTGTCCTTCAAAGTTTCATTTGCAATCAGTCGATGAATCACTGTGTAATTGTGTAGTAGATATAGTTAGTCATTTCTGAACAACAAAGAATGGTTCGGGGAAGCTTTCATTTTTGTTTCGGGTTACTGAAACAACTTCTAAGGCAACGGGCAGCGAATGTCCTCAACAGATTCCTGCTTTGGTGTTGGTGTTGCTATGGAGAGAAGTTCAATGGCTCCACCATAAAAAAGACAGCAGAACAAAATTACAAAAGCACAGTTTAAATGTTTTAAGACAGGGAAAGAGAAAAGTTAAAGCAAGCTCAAAACACAAGAATGCGTGAGAAAAGGGGAATCCTGATGTCCTGACCTGTTTTTTTGCACAACGGAAGAGATGGTCCACCATCATCCATATTTCCTTGGGGATTTCTTGAGGTTTATCAGTCTCTGGGTCATTCACTTGGCTATTCGACTTCATACTCTGATGTAACAAAATGAAAAGTATGAGGCAGGTTAATCATTCCCAGCTATTATCCAAGTTTATGATACCAGGAATATTTATTAAATGCGAGTATCCTTCGAAAACACAACCCATAATGCATGCCAGCAACTGCCAGGAAAACTCAATTCATTCGTCAAGATCGTGAGTCGTGAGAAATGTTGGCTTTATATACACTACGGTTCAGTTTGGGGTCAGTAAGATTTTTTCTTCAAAGAAATTAATACTTTCATTAATTAGGATGAATTAAATTGATCAAAAGTGACAGTAAAGACATTTAAAATGTTACAAAAGATTCCTATTTTAAATCAGTGCTGATCTTTTGAACATTCTATTTATCAAAGAATTCTAAAAATGCATCATTTTGCAGCAAATCAGCATTTTGCACTAAAGACTGGACTAATTATGCTGAAAATTCAGCATTGACCACAGCAATAAATTACATTTTAAAATATATTTAAACAGAAAACAGTTATTTTAAACTGTAAAAATATTTCAAAATATTAGTGTTCTCACGGAATTTTGTTAATCAAAAAAAAAAAAGTAACCTTGGTGAGCAGAACAGACTTAAAAACACACAAACAACAATCTCACTTGACCCCACACTTTTGAAAGTTATTAGACTACTAAATATTAATAAAAAATAATCGAATAAACGATTAATCGCGATTAACTGCATACAAATTAAAAGTTTGAGTTTTAACAGCTATATGCATGGTTCAAAAATATAACAGTCAGTGTATCTGTCACAAACAGCAGTACACTTGTAAAAATGCTGAAGTTTGTAACAGCAGGATCTTACCAGCTCTCTGATGGTCTCCAGGGGCATGTCCTGGATGGGCTCTCTCAGCAGGCACAGGGTACTGAGAGATGAGCCAAAGCAGCTGGGCAGGTAGTTGCCCGTGATGGAGATGAAGTAATCTTTACCCCTGTCCAGATGCAGAACCAGGATGTCCTCCAGCTGCTGCTGGCCTGAGTTCAGCTCTGGGGCTGTAGTGCGGTTCACAAACACCTCCAGGTCGATGTCCACACTGGCACCTACACAAAAAACACAATGACATCAGTAATGCTGTAAGATTACTAATCCATACCAATAACGACTGAACGCTGCTATGGATTTAAAAAAATAACAAATTCAGAAGGGGGATTAGACTAAAGAATGACTAAAAGCTTATGTATTAAGACTGTGCAATATGTATTGTCTACAATACAAGAAGTTAATATGTTAATGGTTCAGTACGTACCTCGGTTTTAACGTCACATTTCGGTATGATTTCGGTAGAGCAGTTTATTTTTTAAATAAACACTGGTTTACTGAACAAGTTGCTCTTTCTTTAAACACGTTCAGTTATAATTAAAAAAAAAAATTGTGATAAAAATTTACTTCAGCCCTTTTACATTATAACATTACAATTAACAACTTAACCCAAACTTTAATTTAATTACTATTTATTTTTAAATATAATAATCAATGCTTAACTTTAAAAAAAAAAAAAAAAAAAAAAAAATTGTATGCAAGCATGTAAATTGCACATAATGCAGTTTTTAAATTAACTTATAAATTTAAAAATTTCTATTTGTTAAAATATATTCAATTACACAGTGGCTGAGTATTTAGTGTAATACTTCGCAAAATGCTCTTCTCTAGACTTTTTTCTCTAGTAAACTAACAAGCAGTGGACACTTGATGACTTGCCTGAGGTAAATGAAATGCTATGTGACGTTTTATTTTCATGCTGTTTTGTTGATGTCTTTCCACAGTTGAAACACTGATTGAGCGATTACATGAGGCGTGAGATTCATTTTTATTCGCGTTAATACTAGTAGTACAGAGGAAGGAATGATCGCTTTCACTCAGGCTCCGCTCTGCCATTTGAACTGACTCCATTTACACTGCACAAGTCTGTGGTGCATTAACAGCTCTGACGCGGCCACCGGAGCTGATTGCATCCACTCTAGTCAATGCTTGCGTTTATACCAGCACGTTTCTGAATCATCCCAAAAGCGGCTCTTGGAAGCATTTATACAGCGATCATCAAAGACTGTAAAAACGTCATTTATTGTTTGAATTTCCTGGGAGGAAAAAAATGCTGTACTTGTTCAGTACACATGCATACCGAACCGAAAGACCCGTACTGAAAATTGAATATGTGTATCGTAATATTAAGTTAATATTATATTAATATTACCCTAATATTAAGTGAGTTTCAGACACAGTATTGTCTGTTTTTGCATCAATGTCATCAATTATCAAGAAAAAAAAGCTAAAAAAGCTCAATTAGAACCACTGCACACTCACAGAGTGTTGTTTTGGTATTGAATGAATCCACATTTTTGATTAACTCTTTGAGTGAATTATTCAATGATCTATTCATAAAGACAGCCACTTTCCTTGTTCCTGAATTAATCATGTTTGAACAAATTGGTTAAATCAAAGTCAGTCCTATTGTATTACTTATGCAGGTCATGCCACCTCTGAGCTGCATTAAATAGGCTGTGTAAATACGTCTAAAGTTCGACATAAAAGATGATGCAAACGTCTAATTGGTTAAAAGGGGTGATGAACTGAGAAACAAAAATTCCCTTGATCTTTTGATAAGTGGTCAATGTACTATAAAAACAGAACATCAAGAAAGTTTCAGAATTTAAAACTTTGCCATTAGTCTAAAAACAGCTTATATTGAAGGCAGTCTGCCAAAACGACAGCTTTTGGAATATTCTACACTAACAGTGATGTAACAGTGTAGATAAGCACCATCTCCGCAGAAGAAGATTGCCATCACTGCCTGTTTAGCCCCGCCCACCGATTTCTATATAGTCTACGCAGAAACCAAATGATAAAGACGGCTCTGAAGACAACAAAGCACTGTTCAGTGCCAAGTTGTGCATTGCCTTCCTGTTTATCCCAACGTTAGGAAAAAGTGAATAAACTTTATTTTTAATGAAGAGCCAGACCATGTCAGTAAGAACTTGGTCTTTTGTTCACTTCATTTTACCCCGGATTCATTTACATACAACGCACAATATAACGTGGGATTTTCGAAAAGATCGAAACCAAAAGACGATGCTGTGCCAACTATATTGGACCTGCAACGCACAAATGTGTGTAACTATTTTCATTATGTAGTCGCTCTTGCTTTGTTAAACAGATTGTTTGATATGTATTGAGTATTTATGCGTTTTTAACCTAAAAATCACAGCAGCGTCCATCTGTGAAGGACAGAGACCGTCAAACATAAACAAGCCAATTATAGCAGTGGGCGCTTTCTTCCGAGCCTATAATCTACCCGGCCTATTCAAACAGAGCGTACAGACAATAGCCTATTCAAAATTATGATGTTTTTTATGCAAAAATCTTGTTAAAATAAAAATGGACCTTAGATAACAGTACAAAATAAAAAACAGAGGCAGTTCATGACCCCTTTAAACAGAGTCATAATTTCAGTTTTTAGTTGACAGTGTAGTCTGTTTGCATTTTTGTATTGCTGATGAAGAATGGCTAAAAGTATGTGAAGTATGTTCTGAATGGCTGTGGTGTGGTTGCTTCCAGCAGCATTTTGCTGTCACTGAGGACTGAAAAATGACTGTTGCTATTACAACTTGTTGTGTCACTAATGGTTAGGACACACAGTTACGTGATACAACTGATGACATATTAGCAAATACTGAGAATTTTAACAAGCGGGCATGTGACAGACAGTTAATCGCAATAAAAACTAACAGCTGGATGTTTTAGAATTGTTAACTAGATTTCATCTGCATCAAACAAACATCAACATTGTGGCGAATGTAAGTGTAGTAGTGCATCCCACTTACCCTGAGCCAAGAAGCCTTTAGCTGGGTTTGCTGTTAACCAGGGCTTGCAGTAGGAGGGCTCGTCCAGCTTAGGAATGAACTCAAACTGACACGGCACTTGTCCATCATTATAGACGGTCACTGTTTTTGCCTGATGCTGCATGAACTTCACATCCTGGAACTGAAACTACAGAAAGAAACCAATATGATGTGAAGATGTGAAGCACTTGTTTTCCATTTAAATGAGTATGACCCCATTTAATGACCCCAAAGTTTGGGGTCAGTATGATTTTTTTAATGTTTTTGCAAAAAGTGATGTGATGCTTATGTTGACCAAGGCTGCATTTATTTGATAAAAAAAAAAACTGTAAAAACAGTAATATTGTGAAATATTATTACAATTTAAAATAACCATTTGCTGTATGAATATATTTAAAAATATAATTTATTCCTGTGATCAAAGCTGAATTTTCAGCATCATTACTCCAGTCTTCAGTGTCGCATGATCCTTCAGAAATCATTCTAATATTCCGCTCAAAAATATTCTGATTATTATATGTTGAAATCAGTTGTGCTGCTTCATATTTTTGATGAAACCACGGTAAGACTTTTTTCATGATTGTTTGATGAATGTTAAGTTTAAAAGTGCATAAATTGCATTTATTTATAATAGAAATCTTTTGTACCATTAAAAATGCCTTTGTAACTTACTGACCCCAAACTTTTGTTATCAGTGCAAATGTAAAATGTATCAAAATCTAAAAATAATAAATGACGAAAAACTGCTCACTTCTCTTTGAGAGAGAGACACTGATGGAATACAATCATTCTCCAGCCTGTCAATATGCCTCACGATGTCTTCGAACGTCCGTTTGTAGGACTCCTCGTTCACGACCTTGATCTGTGCAGATTAACAGTAGATTTCAGTAAGAGGACAGAGAACGAGGACTGGCTGAAGGGTGTATGATCACAGCTGGTGTTCTCACCCCGATCTCTAGCAGAGAGCTGACGGGTTTGTGGTCACTGGTCTTCAGGGTCATGTGACTCTGGTAATGAAGTTGTTTAATGTTCTTTCCCCTCCACAGGATGCGGTCACACCATGCTGGAACTCGGCACTTCTCACTGCATAAACACAAACAAAACAACACTGCTTAGATAAAGTGATTAGAACAGAAATAATACCATCTTGCAAACACTTGCCATTTCGTACTTGTATAACATAATATTTCAGGTTTTATTTATGTATTTTTTTATTTTCTTTAGTCCACTTTAGGCCTGAATAATACTGTGGGGAAAAATGACATTTCTCTATTTAGTTTGTCTGTGATATATAATGCAAAATGCAAAAATACAGGAAATTTCATCAGATGTCATCTGCACAAAACTGTGTTTTCATAGGCCACATTTGCACTGTTTTTGACTCATTCAATATGACTATGAAGTAATAATAATTTTTTGTGACTATTACAAAATAAAAAGTATTAATAAAATAGGAATATGTTGTAACAATACTATTGTAATTTAAAATAAAAAAAAAATAGCATTTAATTAAACAAAAATATATGTACTGTATATAAAAATTGTGTAACTGCATATTGCGATTCCGTATTCATCCGCTGGAACGCCACTCTCTCGTGAACGTGTGTACTAGAGTTAACGGAAGCTAGAGATTATGGTATATACACTTTTACATATGTATATTTTTATTTTACAAACACATTCACTTCAAAAAGTCTTTATTAACCTCCTGAGATGTGTTGATTAATTTTTATGATAGATGGATGCACTTTATTGGACTTCAAAATCTGAAAAGCCATTCACTGCCATTATAAAGCTTGGACATTGTTTAATATAACTCCAATTGCATTCGTCAGAAAAAAGAAAGTCATACACACCTAGAATGGCTTGGAAGTGAGTAAATCACGGGCTGAACTCTCCCTTTAACTAATCATAAAACTTGCAATTTTATAATCGCCTAAGCCATATCACAATATTGTTTTTATTTAAAATATCACGCAGCCCTAGTCCACTTACAATAGGTTTCCATTACAGATTTGTGCAAAACTTTGGCGATATTTTATAAATGTTGATAAAAAAGTATTGCAAAATAATGGTGTTTCCATTAACCAATGTTATTTGACTAAACATAATGGCAAAGAAAAAGCCCCTTTATATCTGTAAATGCGAAAAAAAAAATGTTTCTATTGCAGTTTTGCAAAATATTCCTTTATCGAATTGCCTGAAAAACCACCTCATGTGAGCGTAAAAACGTTTTTCCAATATATGGACGATTTTGCACAGTTGAAGCATTTCCATTAGGCATATTTTTAATTTGCAATCTCAATTGTGCAATTTGAATGGTAATGGAAACGCAGCTAATGTTAGTAAAAGACAAATTGTCATTTGTTCTATTACCCAGGAGAAAAACATGGTCTGATCACTTAGAAAAATAACAGCTCACTATAATTTGAGGTATTTATTTATATCCATAGCACAAAATGAATTATGTGCCCAAGTTTAATATTCATACACAGTAACAGTTTCCTATAATCTTTTTGGAATGAACAGTGAGGTTGTGAACACTGCAGTATGTCTGCATATTTGATCAAACTCTACTGGCAACAAACCAACTGGGCACAAACTGTTGTGGAGAATCTCTTTTATAGAAGAAGTGGCAGAGAAGATAGTGTGTGATGGTGTTTTCTGACCTTGTATCCCACTGATCTGAGCCAGTGTCGTATTTGTATGTTGGTTGGAAATCAATCTCTCCCTCTGTGAAGCCCACAAACACAACCTCCTCATCCATCTGGCGTTTCAGCTGAAACACACACACACATCCACAGTCATTTATACTGCCATCTAACTTAACACTATCCAGACAAACCGCAGCTGTGTCCTGTCTTACCTGGTCGTGATTATACAGGGCCTCAAAATCCTTTTTAGCTATCAAGTTCTTAACATCATCAACTTCAAGGTCACTTATTCGGTAGTTCAGATCTCCCAGCCATAACACAACACTGGAAAAAAACAGAGAAGCATGACTTATAAAAGACTTAAAAAGGGAGAATTAGATTTTGTCTCTATTTAAACTGGCGGGCTGTTGTGTTTAGCTCATACTTGTGTTTCATGATGGTGAGGGGTGGTAGTGTAGGGTCATCCTGTCTGAACTGAATCCTGCGGCAAATGTCCTTAAAGTCCTGGTTGCGTCTTTCGAACTCTTCTGTGTGCGCGGCGAGGTGGGAGTTCACCACACAGATGTCCGAGTTGTGAAACTGGAAGCGGATTGCTACTGCACCTTTATTACCCTAAACGAGAAAGAAGGTTATTTGAATGCACCATTAACAGGGCTCTATTTTTAGGACAACCTGTGCTCCTAATTTAAAAAGAAATTTACTGTTAAGTGCATTTCTTAGAGATAATAATATTAATATGCCACAATATAACATGCACATGCAGACATGAGAAAATTAAGCTTATCAAGGCTGCATTTCATTTTAGGTGTTGTTACAGTGCTCTTACACAAAGAATACCAAACAACATGTGAAGTAACATGAACATTCAACTGTTCATTAGCTTTAATCGGGGAGTCACACTGCAGATCCCTGAATAACTGTTTAATTGTTTTCATATAAACAGACGTCACTCACCATTCGTCCCATGACGCCTGTGCCGACGATCTCAGCCTCCACCTCAGAGATGTGTGCCGCATGCTCCACCTTCACATAGAACAACAGCATGATGCCCACCAACCGCACCAGCTTCACCTGCAAAACACAAATGATCAGAAAGGATTTATGAAATGAAACGACAAAAATGACAATGACATCATAGCCATAACAAAACTATTTCTTGACTATACAGTTCAGAATCTGCAGAACTGTTTGTTGTTTTACTAAATTAAGAGTGATCATACAAAATGCATGTTGTTTTTTATTTAGTACTGACCTGAATAAGATTTCACATAAAAGACTTTTACATACTGTATAGCCCACAAGAGAAAACAATAGCTGAATTTATAAAAATGACCCGGTTCAAAAGTTTACATACACTTGATTCTTACTGTGTTGATTCCTGAATGATCCACAGTTGTTGTTTTTTTTTTGTTTTTTTGTTTTAGTGATAGTTGTTCATGAGTTTTTTGTCCTAAACAGTTAAACTGCTGCTGTTCTTCAGGTCCCACAAATCTTGTGTAAACGATGTATTAAGAGCCTTAAAATCAAAGAGTCATTGTTGGAAAGGGTTCAAATACACAAAAATGCAAAAAATGTTTTTTCTGAAGAACAGCGGGCAGTTTAGCTGTTCAGGACAAACAAGAGACTCATGAATAATTATCACTAAAAAAACCAAACAAATAAAAAAAAAACAGCTGTGGATCATTCAGGTAAAAACACAGTATTAAGAATCAAGCGTGTGTAAACTTTTGAACAGGGTAATTTTTATAAATTCATTTTTTTATTATTTTCTCGTTGACTATATGTAAACATCTTTTATGTGAAATATCTTATTCAGGTCAGTACTAAATAAAAAAATAACATGCATTTTCTATGATCCCTCTTTTGGTAAAATAATTAACATTTTGCAGATTCTGCAAGGCGTACTGTATGTAAAGGTTTGACCTTAAATGTATACTTTTTTCTTCTTTATATATGGAGAAAACATAACAGAGTGAACAAACATTGGGGTTAGTAAATTGGAACAGTTTTCATTTTTGGGTAAATTAATAATATTTTATGTTATAAGGCAAGATAATGAAAATTTGTTAAAAAATGTGTTAGGGTTAGTAATTTCCATTTCAGTAGCACTTACATATATCACACTTTACAGCTTTATTCCTATTTATATTCTGAAGGATTTACAGATGGGTATTCATAAATCATTTGCCTGATTTTACACGTTCTAGAAATGTATATAAAATAATGCATATTTAATTAGACAGTGCTTCATTTGCATATTTAAACATATCAGAAAACTTGTATTTCGAAAATGTTTACAACTCTTAATGCAATCAATCAACTGGGGAAATATGGTGATCACTGTTAGTATTTTATTCACCTGGGGTGTCTTGCCTTAATGATTAATTTATAGACAGCTTGACTAATAAGTAGTTTGTAATTAACTAAAACCCATCCATATCAGCAGCACAATCTAATAATTCTACATTTTTATATTAAAGATCTGGATTAAGAACATTAGTGCACACTGGGTCATGGGTGAGAGGGCAGAGGAAGTCCTTACTAAAGCATACTTGGCATCTGGATGGAGGCCCTTGTAGACGGCTAACATCCACTCGGGTTCTTTAGGAGTGTCATTGAAGAGAAACGCCTCCTTACTGAGATCCAGCTCCTGGAACCTACATATGGACAGCAGGGAATCGGAATCACTGATTTAACCATCTTCATTGCTGTTTAGGTTCATATAAATATAAAAATGTGGAGTCTTACCCCACAAGGTAAAAGTCTGGAGGAGTGGCGGTGGATGATAGCCATGGATTAAGACTTTCCTTTGGACTCTGACCATTCACATTGTAGGTGCCCAAGAAAAAGCTGTTGGCATACAATGAGAACCGAGTGAGTGAGTGATTCACACGATCTCACAACACAAGTCAAAGAGAGAAGCTGCCAGGATAAATTGAGAAACATCTCACATACTGAAACCTCACAATCAGCCTGAGAGAACTTCTGCAAAGATCAAAATAAAAAGGCGTAAAAAGCCATTCCAACACAAGAGTTTGTTCAGTTATGGCTGAGTCTGGATTCAATGAAGTTTTGTTTCAAAATGACTATGCGTACGATTTCAAATAGGAACAACATCAGTATACTTGTAGGAACAATGTTCATGCATGTGCAGCCGTAGGACAAGTTTCCATCCAAAAGGGGGCACTGCTGAAACAGTACTGCAAATGTCCACTTAAGGATTATTATGAAATTATGAAATTTAGAAATTAAGGTCAGTAAAAAAAAAAAATCCCCTAAATAAATAATACTTTATTTACCAAGGAGATGCTTCATTGATCAAAAGTGACAGTAAAGACATTTATAATGTTACAAAAGATTCCTATTATAAATAAATGTTGTTCTCTTGAACTTTCTATTCATCAGAGAACCCTGAAAGTATCACAGTTTTCAAAAAAAAATATATGAAGTAGCACAACTGTTTTCAACACTGATAATAATCAGAAATGTTTGTTTTGTAAGCAGCAAATCAGCACATTAGAATGATTTCTGAAAGATTTCAGCTTTGATCACAGCAATTAATTATATTTACCAATATATTACAATAGAAAACAGTTATTTTAAACTGAAATTTCTTAATATGTTTTTACTATAATTTTGATTAGATAAATGCAGACTAGGTGAGAAGAAGAGACTTTGTCCAAGAACATTCAATCAAATATTATCGACCCCAAATTTTAATGGCAGCGTATGCATATTAAAATATAATTTATGAAATTATTTTTATGAACTTTATGTACTTATTTTTATATGCATGGACTTTTGTAATTACTATAACAGGTTTTTACACAATAATTTTAAAGTGGCTCTTCTCACAAAAAGGTAATTCTAGTCAATAATATATTGTAGGCAAAAAAAAAAAAAAAAACACTTTTGACCACAGTGTCAGACCGAGTCTCAAAACAAGCCACTCAGCAGTAAGGGGCGGGTCTTGTAATGACAGAGAGAAGAGAGCGCTCATTTTGGCTATGTTCACACTGCAAGCTTTAGTGCTCAATTTTTTCTCAGTTTCGATTTTTTGTAACAGATCATGGTTCTGAACTGGCCCTCATGCGCAAAAGAACAATACAAAGACGGTTTCCAGGTTTTTACAACAAAATCCACCCCATTGCTTTTCAAAACTAGTCCAAAACTAGCCCAACCACTTTCAGGTGGGTAAATATCGTGTTAGTGTGGTCGTGTCAACCTACGAAGTTAAAAAACACCCCGCATCAACAGTGGAAAAAAAAGCCCAATTCCATGGGGAAACTGGACAGCACATGGAAGTAAGTTTATTTACAGTATGATCTGCTGCAGAAACCAGTAAAGCTATGCACAGACAATATGAAAAATAAAGACAAATATGTGACAAAAGGCAGCGGAGTTTTGAAACGTTTATGATACAAGCCCTCATGTTTGCTTGTATATAGAGTTGTCACTGCATTACATATGAGTTCTGACACATCACACTTCCACTAATTACCTTTAGCAACTGTCTTGACAACTTTGGGTATATAAAAGCCTTGAAATATCGCTGGTCAGTGCGGAATTATGGCGACTGTCAGTCTAGAGTGACGTAAAAGTTGCATGAATTCGGACATGACTGCTCAGACTGCAGTCGCATTGCAAAACACCTGACTTGTATCGGATTTAGTATCACATATGGAAGTGGCACAAATCGGAATTGAAAAGATCAGATTCCATGCACTTTGTGCTGTTCACACTGTTATTACAATAACAGACCTGAGTCACGTGAGCAAAAACATTTTTTGATTTGGGCCACCTGTGCCTGCAGTGTGAACGTAGCCTTAGAGTGCACAGGATGGATATTACCAGATCGACTACAGATAGAGAGAAATGGAAGATAAAAAAAAAAAAAAAAAGGAAAACAACAGGAACAAAACATTAAAAAGAAGGGTTACGATCAGGCAAAAGGAAGGACTTGTGTAAATACCAGAGCTGCTTTCCAGCGGTGGAGAGAGCTCAAGGTGCACCTTTGACTAAAGAACTTATCTTCTTTTTGACTATTTTTATTATTTGTTTCGACTGTGGGAACCATGGTATAACAAGGTGTTAGGGAAAAAAATAGATACTAAAGCAAGATATTTTAACAGGGAACAAATGTAATAATTAATATTAACACACTGTTATGACTAGGAAAGTAACGTTTCAAATTGTGAAATGCAGGTCACATGGGACCATGGGGGGCTCCGCAGCAGATGCAAATGTCCAAACACTATGTAAAAATGGATTTTACATAATAGGTGCCCTTTATAATGAGTGTATGACACAACAGGCAAATGTTAACATCAAGCATGACAACTAACACTGGACCACACCTGTAGTTCTTGATGTAGGTGTAGGCATCCTCGTTCTTGAGGAGCTCACATTTGATGAGGTTATCCCGCAGGCCGAACTGGGGCATGCCGAGCATCTGGGATTTATTTGACAGGATGTGCTGGGAGTTTCGTATCAAGTCATCTCTCACCTCACTCTTCACTCTCTCTTGACTGAAAGAAAATCAATAAAAAGCGCTTTATAACAGAGGGTTTGGACAGAAATTAATACTTTTATTTAGTTAGGATGCATTAAATTGATCGAAAGTAACACAAAAGATATTAATAATATTACAAAAAGTATTCCAAATAAATGCTTTTCTTTTAAACTTTCTATTCAAAGAATCCTGCAAAAGAAAAATGTATCACAGTTTCCACAAAAGTATTCAAAAATGTAAAAATTTTAAAAGACAATTCAGCTTTGAACTCAGCAATTAATTACGTTTTACAGTGTATTACAATAGTAAGCAGTTATCTAAAATTGCAACAACAATTCACAATATTGCTTTTTACTGTATTTTTTTTATCAGGAGAGCAGAAGAGTCTTCTTTCAAAGACATTTTAGTAAGGTAGTATAAATCTAATGAAAAAGGAGTGGAAATCTAATCGATTCTAGTTTACTGTGGAAGACGGTTTACTAAGTCTTAAGGAAAGAATGTAGAAGGGCAGAAAAAAAAAATGGAAACTGGACAAACTGCAAATTTCTTATCAACTTCTGCAAGATTGTTGGTATTAGGTCTCAGATTTTATCATATTCATCAAAAAGTTGTTATAATTTGCAGATTTGTCCTTCTAGTCTGTCTGCTTTTCAGACTCTATTTCACTCTGATTTGCTGGCTGTGATTTCTACTATGAAATTAACCACATTTATCCTCGTCTTTTATCTTTATTTTTTAGTTTTTCTTTCCATTTTTGTTAACTCTTTATTATAAAACAAACGCCAAAACTGCTACATTTTGCTATAAAGTCAACTGGAATTTACTTAACTGTCCACTGACTTCTTTTGTAGAAACAGAAGCTAATATGACCAAAATACTATTTTACAATACAATATTTGTGATACTGCGAGAACCACCAACTCGCTTGGGGATGTGTGAATGTCCGTAAAAGTTGTAAAAATGATGGCTCTACCCACAATAGCACTTTCGTGCAAGGTGTAGTTTATTTACAGCACCATAGATATATACAAAAGTCCACGAGTGATGGCGTGAAAAATATATACAGTGCTTCACCAAGACCAAAAAAAATACAAAGTGACAAACAACAAACGGAAAAATAAAGATGAAAGAGATATATACAAAATATACACAAAGGGTATCCTCAATATACTCGCTTTGATAGGTGTTGCTCACGGCATTACTGTTGCACGCTCGCGTTCGACTTGGTTCACAAGTGATAAATGCGAGTCTGGCCTCCCTTTTTATAGGCCAGACTCCGCCCCTTCTTTGGACGTACCATATTTTAAAACTATGCATTTTCTAGTGACCTCAATACATATATACAACAGTCATGTCTTATAAACACAAAACCTTATTTCAAAATAAAAACAGAAAATAAAACCAATAATACAAACGCATGTTGTTTTCTTTTACATTTGCCAGTCTTTAACACATTTAACAATGATTTCGAGCTCAGCGTGCCGGCGCAGCGCCAACCCACGACGTCCTAAGTGGTTGACGTGCAATCGCTCGGTTTCGCCGGCACCACCAGAAAGACTAACCAAGCCAAACACACGGGACGAACAACAAACACGGAATACACAACATAAACAAGACAATGCATAGCATTGATGAATCTGGAACAGGGTAATGTAATGTGTGAAACTGTCCATGGGCTGTCGAGTCGGCGTGTGCACCCGCTCGGCTGACAACGAGACGGAGGGGAAAGGAAAACAGCGTGGTGAGCGTGTGTGTGTGTGCTGTACCCAACGGGGAATATCTACTTCATCACAGTATTCCTACCCATTTTACATTTTACAATTCCATATTTTTCCAGACTCAAATTTCTAAACATCTCAGTAGATTTTATTATATTTTTTAGCTTTATATTTGGTATATAGAACAGTCATCTGTAAATATATTTTCTCAGCGTTTTTTTTCATTGATTTTCTCAAAGTGAAAACTTACAGGAAAAAAATACAGACTTTTACGTGCACACAAGAAACTTTTTCGTGCCCTCGAGAAACTATTCACATGCCTATAGGATTTTTTGCATGCTTATGCATTACAGTTTCTATTTTTATATAACCTATTTCCTTCGTGCATTACTATAAATAAAACAAACATGGACATACATGAATTACATTTTTTTCATTTAAAATTTGGCTTTGCTTATTGTATTACCCCTAATATCAAGGCATAATTTCCAATTTAACACATCCTCTGTGGCAGCGCAGAAAACATGACACGAAATTGGCTGATGCAGGGTTTCTTTAAGACTTTTTAAAGACATTTTTAAGACCAACTAAAGACAAAAGGAAAAAAAAAATAAAAAAAAAATCGAAGGGAAAATACAGCAATATGTTCCCTAAGTATAGTCCGAGTTTTACTTTCACTTTTAAATTAGCAGAATTCAGCCTCTAGCAATTGTTTTCTCTCTTTTCCTTGCTTTCCTTCCGTAAAAGCGCCATGCGCAGTTTACTTTCACTTTCAAATTAGTGGCAATTCGGCATCAAGCAGTTGTTTGTTTTTAGTTTGTTTGAGTTTTCCCTCTTTTCTTCGGTTTTAAGTAGTTTGTAAAAGCATCCTGCACATTTTACTTTCATTTTTAAGTTAGCAGCATTAACATAACGTAACAAACTTTTATTAACCAAACGAATAATACACCATGTGATATGCCTAATATAAAATAGTAACTTACACAAAGTTTAAATAGGTATACAAAACTGAAAATCAGTAAACACTATGTAACCAAATAAATAAGACACGTAGAATGTTTATTAGCAAAACGAATAAAGAAGGCTTGAAAGCACTTGTCGTGGAAAAAGAATGACATCATTGTACACTTGAGCTGACCTGTCATTCATCTCATTTAAAAAATTGAAAATGTGTCCGCAAGTTGCTGCCATGAATATTATGCACAGACACAACTGAATGTGCCGATTCATGGTTTGAAAACATATTTACTGTAACTGAAAATATCTAACTCTCGTAGCCGAGTTTGGTTTCTGATACCAGGCAACAGGAATTTCATGAAAATCAATAGGACAGTCGCATAAAACTGACTGATGAGCTGAAACTGGCCTACAGGCCAAGAGCTGACAGGCCCTGGTTTAAATCAGGAACAACCAGGAGAAGTAGCACTGTTGTAACTACATACAGCGAGTGTGCCTTTATGAAAACAACATAAAAATGACCCAAGCAATCTGTGTCTGCAACACTTTGATAAAGTGGGAAATGTACCTTTCATGCAGGCCATCTCCTCTGGTCCGTTCGTCCTCTTTCTTCAGTGCACTGTTGTTGGCTGCGTGTGCTCTTTCTGCAAAGGTGGAGACAGATTTCACAGGCAAAGCTTAACTCAGATTAGTCTACAGCATTACATAAACAGCACTTAAATGCCAGTCAGACACCTCACAAGTCCTACATTTTTTTTCTAGCACTCAAATTCCTGATCATATTAAAAGTGAGTTTGTTACAGCAATTTGTGGAAAATTATCTCCTCTGATAACAAGCAGAGCGGATCAGGTCAAAGTTCTACTGTGACAACATGAATGAGTAGTAAAGGGCTGCGTCCAGCGTACCACATCGCCTGATGATATAATGAGGGTGTAGAAAAGAGGAATGTGGGAGGGACCAAAACAAACATAAGCTTCCTCAAAAGCATTTCATACAGGGCAGGAAATTTCAAAGGAAAGGTTTGGCAACAATGGTTTCTGCATTAACACAATAAAGTTCGGTTGGCAGAGATCTGAATAACAAATTGTTTTATATAGCTTTCACTCGCTAATAATGGCCTGTGGGCAGCTATGTTGGAGCTGAGCTACATGTTTTAACATTAATGAATAAAGACACTGCCAGAAAGATGAAGATTTGATTAAAATCTGAATGAAATTAAAATTCACCTCATCTATTTTCTGAACACAATCTTATGGCTGCGACAGTAACATTTCGTATGTGCATTATGACTTCATAATGTTTAATCAAAATGCCATAACTCAGCCTTCTGTTGAAATGACAATCAAACATCCATTACACTGAGATGAATGTCAAAATACAGAGGACAACATTTGTTGCTATTTCTGTCATCGCTAAACAGACACACCTGTTCATTTTGTGAGATTAATTCAGACTAGAGGCTTGAATATCATGCATTCATTTCTGCAGAAAAAGTTCACTTTGTGAGCATTTTACATAGCAATTTACTAAAAGCATCTTGAACTTTAATGGGAACAAAAAAAGGATTTAAAATACTCAAAAGTCACAAATTGTTCATTTAATTTGTGACCTACAAACAATGCAGAATCTGAAATAGTAAGCAGATTTTGAATTCCAGGCTTATGAGCTGTGTTTTTTATTGAATTTTTTTTTTTTTTTAATGTTTGGTTAGTTCTACAATAGTCCTGAGGTGTGACAAATACATATTGAATGAAAGTGCAAATGTTCCAGAATTAGACAAATTGTGTTAATACAAAACAATACAGAATAATGAGGCATATGAAATACTTTTATAGATGTGGAATGACATATCACAAAGCAGCACACTACGGTCAACTACCCTGTAACACTTTACAGTGTGAGTGATAAACAAATAAGAAGAATAGCAAATAAAGATAGAAGTGAACACTTTATAACCTTGTCAGATTATCACGTACACATACAGTACACATGCTCAAAACACAGGGATATACATTAGTTTGTTTCTATATCAAAGACTATCAAGTCAGCATTTCTGAACATAAAAAGCTTTCCTAATGTTAAAACATTCAAGCATTTTTGATGCTCTAGGAGTCGGACGTGGAACGCCCAGAAGTGCTGTCTAGGTAGACAGCGCACTAGGGTTTGAAACACAGCCTTAGTCAATCACGACAAAATCCACTTCACTGTATACACTTCACTAACCGAGTTATTTTATGTCTACTCAAAATGTTCCCCTCAAACCGAACCAACAGAAAAGACGCTCGTAGTTACATACATAATGAGATATCTGTAGTTATCGATTTATTTTGTTTAAATTTATATCTAATAAAGAGCACTTTCTTACCATTTAATCCAGTCGTATTAGACATCTCCCTGTTTTCGCATTCTGACTCTAGTTACACACGGACCGACTAGAGTTCATTTGACTCTAAATAGCTTTTGGCACCGATCTCTACTATGCTGAAGGTTTGCCTCATGAATATTAATACCGTCATACTGACGTCGCCTCGTAACCTTCCAGTAGCGTCCAATCACGAGTCTTCACGAACGCTCATTTACCAACGTCAGCTTTGCAGCCAATCAAATAGGCCGCTCGTATAACGTCACATTTCTAATTATTATTAATGACCACAGCCTATGCCATAGTAGGATTTGATACGACGCTTAATGTTCGTTTGCAGACTCAAGTGGTCGAACACGATGCAAACGATTACAAATCAGACTCAACTAGCTGATAGGGCTTTCGGTATTCCAGACATCTTTAATAATATAAAGAGCGTTTTTCATAAACACCGACATCCAAGTCTAATTATATTTCTAGTTGTATCTTCCTTGAAGCCTGTAACACAATTATAACGCAAATATGAATTCCGAAAACTTTATGTTGTTGAAAGTGAAAGTCACTTTTGCTATTGTTATTTAAAACTATTACTAAAACTATCAAAGCTCATTTTTGTTAACTGGAAATAATTCTGAAATAAAATAAAATACAAATAAAACAAACTCTGAACACAAACTTTATGTTAAAAATGTTGCCTTGCCTAAAAGTACTAAAATTGCACAAACAAAAACTAAATAGATAAAAAATGAAAATCACAAAAGTGACTAAACCTTAAACTAAAATTAAAACAAAAACCGAATATAGACATACAAGCTAATTCAAAATATGATCACTATAACAGCATGTAAGTGAAACTAAAACAGCACTGTCAATGGTTAATAAAATGATGATTTCGCTGACATTTCTACAGGATTACTAATGATCTAACAATCTTGTGGTTTCGCTGACGTTATCAAAACATCACTGATGACACAGTGCTGGCATGTGGATGCACTGGTCTGTTTACTAAAAGAAGTTCATGCAAATTGAAAGAGCAACGGCCACGTTTTTTTTCCGCAAGGGTTTTAGTGTTTGGATGATCATAGAGACCACTATACAGGTATCGGTTAAAGCAAATATACAGTTTTTATCACCCATTAACACAGAGCAGTGACATCTCACAGGTCCATGACAAACCTACTTTGTGGTCTTAGTTTGTAAAACCAGCACATTCATTTGTAATAATGTAATATACTCAAAGAATGCAACGTTTCCCTAATTTAAAATTACTAGTTTGAGACAAAAGCATCTAAATAAGTTCTTAAGCTTCACTTAAGTCTTTGAACACCTTGTTAGTATATGAGTGACAGTACATCATGTTATCAACATGTGCAACTACAATGGTTAAGTGAGACCTGCCTGCTTTTTTATGCTTACTAAGGCTGCATTTATTTGGTCAAAAATACAGTATTATACTATGTAAAATACCTGTTTTCTATTTGAACATATTTTAAAATGTAATTACTTCCTGTGGTGGCAAAGCTGAATTGGCAAATACAGTGCTTACCTGATTTCTTAATTTGACTCATCTTGACAGCTGTTGCTCCAATTGACTTTTTTAGCGATCGAGCCCCTCTGGACATCTTACGGTACTTGGAGAGCCAGTCAAATTTTGGTTCTTCCTTTGGATACTGCTCACAGACATCTGAAAGTTTAAAAGACAAGTGATGAATTAAAGTTCCAGTTTCAGGATAAAACAATTATAATTGATAAATATATCAAATCAATTAAATCCGTCTCACTCTTAGCAGATTACTGCCTCTAAAAACTTCTATGTTTTGTATGTATATTCTGAGAAAGGCAAAAAAGGAACTATATTTTTTTCTTCTTTCCTTTACCGCTGTTCCCTCTCTCAGAACTACCCGCCACAATTTCACAGTAACATCAGCATCTAAACACAGAAGAGCTGTAACTTCCCTTTGCAAGCAAGAGGGTGCTGGGTCTGAGTTTCTATATGACCACAAATAATCTACAACTGTGTTGCCGCTTACCTTGCAAATATCTAATATTCTTCCGGTTACAGAGCACATCTGCTGAGCCCCTGATACTCGCCATCAGCGCTCAAGTGATGAAGGTCCTTCCAGCGTTTGTTAAACATCACTTTCCTACTCAGACCTTGTTGACTTTAGGTCGAACCGTCAGACGAAATGACTTTCAAACGCTCACGTTCAAATGCACTTTAGATCCACAATCATTAGAGCAAAGAGCAATCTGCCTCTTATTCTGTATGTTAGAAGTCACAAACTAAGTAGAAGCAGACAACCTACTTTTTTGAACACAAACTCCGCCTCTCACACCCTTCCGTTATGCAATCTCATTCTCTCTCTCGTGTCTTCCTTAATGTGTATTTGCTAGATTTAGCTGTTGTCTGAGAGTTGAGAGCACTGGCTGCTTAGCTTCTACAGTCTGAATAACCTATAGACGATCTCAATTTATTTTATACAAAAATATATTAAGAGATGGGCTTCCATGCAAACACTTGTTACACGATGATTCCAAAAGTGCCATTTTACCAGGTAAATGAATGACAGAGCAGGTCAGCTGATGTGTTTCACTTTCAAACAGCTTTGCTCTGTTTGAATGGGTTTCAGCATTTCATTAGCATGAACGGAAACACGTTTGGCAGGTTTGCTATGGATGAAACATTTCCTTCTGCATCACTGCCATGTGGATTCCCCTTCATCTAATGGACTACTGAATATAAAAAAAAAAATAGTTCTAAATAAAGCCATGTAAAAAAAGAAAGATTAAAAGTGTTCTTATGTTTTTAAGTCTTTTTAAAGTCACTTCTATTCAACAAGTCCGCCTTTATTTGATTACAATCCAGCAAATACAGTAATATTGTGAATTATTACAATTTCTCTTTAAATGCATTTTGAAATGTAATTTATTTTGTTGACACAACATTGCATTGTCAGCATCATTACGGGTCACGTGACACTTTTTTTAGAATTCTTCGATGAACAGAAAGTTCAAAAGAACAGCATTTCTTTGAAATAGAATCTTTTGTAACATTATAAATGTCTCTTTTGATCAACTGAAAGCATTCTTGCTAAATAAAAGCATAAAACACTTTTGAAAGGTAGCATTTGTAAAAGAAACTTTATGAGATGGATGAATAAAGCTATGAAAAGACATTATAATAACTTTAATCTTAACTAGTACTGTTAAAAATTAACAGTCGCATCCAAAATAAAAGTTTCTGTTTACATAATATATGTGTGTATACTGTGTATATTTATTACGTACTTATAAATACACACACATACAGTATATATTTTGAATTTGTAATTTATATTATATATGAACTGTTTTAATATATAAACATATTTTTCTTAACTACATGCATGTGTATGTATTTATACATACATAATAAATACACACAGTACACACACATGGGATTGGGATTTATCGAGATTAATCATTAAACAGCCATAATCTTAACATAATGTCTTACCACTCCATGCCCGATTGACTTCACTGAGGAAGAGACGGGTATGAGAACCAAAGGGTAACTTCAGCTCCAACTCCTCTTCCAAAAAAGTTACTCGTACTCGAGTATCTGCACCTTTGTAGTGACAAAAAACAAGTAGGTATTAAAATAGCCCATGCTGAATACTGATGCAGTGACTTTATGGTAACAGCAAACGCTGTAAATGCAGAGATAAAAATAAATGCTCACCAACAACAGCAAGCTCATCTGGAGATGAAACTGTGGAGATATCAGATAAAACTATTAACATTTACCATAAATGCATACTTAACATTTAAATTAGCCAAATAATTCAGTCTTACCTTCAACAACTGAAAAGTCATATGAAATGGGTATGATTTCATCCAGTGTGACATCATCACCAGTGATGGCCATTCTTCGATGGGAATATATGAATAGCCTGAAAAAAATAAATGAGAGAAACAACAGGTTTTATGCTTTTGTCTTTAAGATTTTTGCAATATGTCACTGATTAAAAACTCCAACTGTGGATTATGTAACAATGTATATCTATGCTATTGATGAAATTTTTATAATGGGTTTCTTAAAAGTCTAAAAACTCACGCATGTTCGTTGTTCTGCTGCACCAGTCCAATCAGTTTGCTCTCTCTCACACCATTCAGCAGTGAAACACACTCCACAGCATGTGTTTGGCTGCTAAGGATACCTAACACAATTTATTACGTTTTTATCAATCGCGATATTATGCTGACTGATGTTCAGGTTACGTGAGCTATTTTTAACACTGCATACTGGAGACATCTAGCGGACACGTCAAGAATGACACACTGGAATTTCCTTTTTCCATTAAAAGTGGGCATGCTCGATAAAAACAGAAGGAAAAAAGGTTTTGCGTAGTAACATACATTGTAAACTGACATTTAGAGAATATTTACTACATGGCATTCACTATAATTTAAATATATTTCTTATAGGCATGCATAAGGTATGTTTAGAGAATGCAAAGTTTCGCAACAATCTTAAATTCGGATGTAAGAATACATGCAGTCGATTTAAAAACCACCGCTTTAAACTGAACGGAAACAGACGTTAGCAATGCAACCACGGTTTCAGATGAGCGCTGAGAGGATACTATGGTGCAGTTTTCCCCTTTGGCCAAAGTCTCTTGAATTGCCACGGACTGATCCATTATTCACAGCGAGTCTGCGCCGGATACTTCACACGTAAGAGGTGTCATTTACGATCATTTTACATCAACAGACGTTCAAAGTGCGCCAGATAACGGTCTGAAGTTTTTTACTGTCTTCATGGTTTCCTCCGGGAGTGCAGATGAAACTTTCCGTCCGAAAATGCCACGCAGCAGATTTCAAGAGTTCATGTTCAGCACTCAAATCATAGTTTTATCGTAGCGTCCGTAATTGGTTATCAAGAGTCCCATCAGCCACGCTAATAGAGCCACTTCTGATTTTCTCCTCTTTAGATGTATAACTTTTCTTCTGGCCAAGAAGTGGCGTCAGAGACTGCCCAATAGTAGGGACTGCATAGACACCAAACTTGGTAGGATGGACTCAGATCCCACCCACTACTCACTACACACGCACTAGTAGGCGCTATCGTTTCTTATTTGTGGCGTGTCCCAATACTTTTGTCCATATATTGTGTAGTGTTGTGTACTGTACATACACTTTATAAGTATTCCAGGTATTTCTTTTAAAATTTGAATTTTGCTGAATACTGCTGAAATAGAATAACTCTTATTCTATTCTAAAAAATATAGTAGGGTACAACGAAGCTAAAGACACACCCTAAAAAATGTTTTTCACTGCGCCCAAAGTGTATGATTGCAGAAAAAAATATATGCGTTTGTATTGAACATTTATGGAGCAACATGTTCTGCGTAAAAATAAATCATACAAGAAGTCATTCATTTTGTTTAAAAAACGTATAAATGTATGAGGTGGCAAGGGGTAAAAGGCCCACCAGCGTGGGGTAAAAGGCACACAGTTTGATACAAATACTTTAACAATCACTTTAGCAAAGTACTGCTTTTTTTACGATTTATTTTTGGCCTTTTGCCTTTATTATGATATATCATAGCAGACCGGAAGAAGTGGGAGAGAGAGAGAGAAGGGGGCGGGACCGGGAAAAGTCCTCGAGCTAGGATTCGAACTCGAGACCCCCGTAGCACAATGGCGCTTTATGTCGGCGCACTGCCCACAAGGTTATCGGCCTTGCTTATTTTAATACATAAAATAATGCATTTTTGTTCAATAAATATACTGTCATTAAAATATGTTAATATAAAACATATATTTTAAAATACAGAAACAAAATCATTTTAAAAATGTAAAGATTCTGAAAGCATTAAAGGGGTCATCGGATGCAAAGTTCACTTTTACATGTTGTTTGAACATTATTGTTTGTTGGCAGTGTGTGTACACATCTATCCTATATGCAGTGTTTTTTTTATTACTCTGTAAAAATAATATCCCCTTTTTCAAATCGAGCCATTCTCAGAGGCC
>JAHKKF010522124.1:31782-44055 GCA_019740295.1 Labeo calbasu
CAAATTATGTTTTTTCTATTAGCTCTAGATTTATTACGTAATCATGTTGGAAAGGTCATAGGCGGTTAGTTCTTCATCTGTTTACTTCGGTTCAAAAATGTAGTGTTGGGGCGAAAATCTCATTTTCTCCTCCAACTTCAAAATCATCTGAGATCATTGTTTTACCTTTTTTTTTTATTAAGGGGCATTTGACTTTCTTTGCATGTTTGCTTAGTAAACACTGGGGCGGTACTTCTGTTTACGTCATTACGTAATGCGTGAGGTTGAGCTAGTGCAAGACAAACATTTGTAGTTAAAAGTATGTCAATTTCATTTTATTTTTTTCAAAAAAGACCAATCGTTTTGCTAGATATACCTTTTACCTTGGCTGGGATTGTGCAGAAGTTGCTTTAAAACAGCAGTTTTTCTGGAATGTTTTTCTCAAAAACCTTAATTTCTTTTCGACTGAAGACAAAAAGACATGAACATCTTGGATGACATGGGGTTGAGTAAATTATCAGGAAATTTTATTATTCTGAAAGTGAACTAATCCTTTAACTAAAACTAATCTTTAAAAGAACACCAAAGTACATCTGCATACATGTTAGAACTTCAGCTATTGTTCATTTGTTTGGATTGTTTTCGTTGTTGCAGATGAAAGGCAGCCATTACCCCTTCCCACACTCTCGCATCAAACTGCAACGAGACCCTAAGGACCACACCGTCTCAGGTATGTTTTCATAGCAATTACTGCAAGATACACAGCAAAATGTAGTCAATTAGGCCTGCAAATTCAATTACTGGAAGGAAAAGCAAAACAACAATTGTAATCTATCTTGTGGATGTTATATTGATGAAGAGATCATGTTTGAAATGATACTGAGATGCTCTGATTAGGATCCTATTACTCAGCCATTTATCAGCTGAGTAACAACTGAAACTGTTTTATTTCAGGGAGTGGGCTGGGAATCAGAGTCGTGGGTGGAAAAGAGATTCCAGGGACCAACGGAGAGATCGGAGCCTACATCGCCAAGGTTTCAGCCGGAGGATGTGCTGAGCATGCGGGAAAAGTTGTCGAAGGTAAGAACTTCTGAATTAGTCTAATTCTCTTCAGACAGTCAAGGGTTAAGGAAGCAAAAGAGATGCAATACATTTGGTTGCAAAAAAGTTTACATTCAGTTCTTAGGTCATGTTATAAAGTCTTTTAAAAAAGCAAGCGTCAGCAAAATCATTCATTTTAAGCATTCACTATTCGCTATTCTTTCAAAGGGAAAATGTCTAATTTAGAAGGCCATTTCTCATTTTAACCAGGATGCTATTGTTGCGGTATGATTGCTCTCCTTGTTGACGAATGCTGGCTCAGCATGTTGTGTCAATTTAGATGAGCTCCTCTTGAGAATAGCTCAGCTTCCTAAACACATTCATTGCTTGTTTGATTTTTTTTTTTATTCTTTTATAACCCATGCTTTTAGCAAAGACTCTTAATATTAAAATGTTCCCTTTATAGTGTCAAATCTTTATTTGTTTCAACCCTGAAAGATGCAAGCACCAATCTGCTGGCAGATTACACAAGCATCTGTTCTCTATCTTAAGTATGCTTTTCCCTTGATACAGTATAATAACGTTTGCTGCCACAGTGGAAAATGTGCTAGAGAGCAGATTTAATATCTGATAGCTGTAGCGATATTATTATTCGGGCCAGTAGTCATATGAATGCACAACTGCACAATGCATACTCATATGCATCAAAGTATGCATGCATGTACTGAATACAACAGGGTTCTTCTCTATTTAACACATTGGCTAAATAAGGGTTAATGTTTTAGCATAATTACCTATACGTCATGAATAAAAATGGAAAATATGACATTGTTTCTAACATTAAAGTCTTTTGATGATGATTTTAAATCTTCACTTGTACAGCATGAAGTATTTTAAACAAATAAGCCGAATCTGATTCCCAATTATGCACGAATCATTTAGATTCTAACTTCAAAGCTGAAATAATGGTTTTGGGTTAGTGGTAATCTTCCAGAGTAATATGGAGATATGACTGACGTACTTTCTGAACATTTGAGAGGTTTTTGAGTGGAAACTGAAGGGAGTGATTGTGTAGAGATGAACAGACATTTAAACAATGTCCTGTTGTTATCAGCCGCTGAAGCACTCCGAATGCAAAAGACCTATCTGAAGACTCGCTTTCATTTGTGTAAGTGCCTGGGGTTTGGCCTGAAGTGGGCTTGAGTTTGCAGTGATGCTTTTAAAATAGTTTTTTTCCCTCTCTGCTTTCTGCACTTGTTTTCAGTCCCTGATGCTCCAGTACTGTTTTCTTGTATTGAGTGAAGTGTTCAGGGAAGCATGCTATTGAAAAAGTGTGTGTGTTATTTATGTCTGTACTTAATGCAGTGATTGTTTTTCCTGAATTTTCCCTCAGGAATCACTATAGTGTCTATCTGTCTATCTGTGCAGAGAAACCAAACTTTGGCTCTAGATTTGAGTTTTTGACGTATAAACAACACCTCTTTTTAATACTTTCCATAACAGTCTGCAGACAAATAATGTTTACTTTTAGCTAAGGTGCACTACTCTTCTTACCTAATAAATGTATTTTACTCATTGTTTCCGATGGCATGCATTGTGTTCCTCAGGAATGCAGGTTCTGGAGTGGAACGGAATCTCTCTGCTGGGAAAGACATATGAAGAAGTGCAAAGCATTGTGGGTCAGCAGTATGGAGAGGCAGAAATATGTGTGCGCCTGTAAGTTAAAACAATGTATTTAGTGCTCAAGACTCAATCTAGTCCACCACACCAACAAAAAGTACTATGTTCTTGCTATGTTTTTGTTAAACATGGACAGTACCATATAAGCTGCTGCTACATTTATATTTTAAAGGGGTCATCGGATGCTAAATCCACTTTTACGTGTTGTTTGAACATTAATGTGTGGCCATGCAGTGGTTTTTAATTAATCTGTAAAAATAATATCCACTTTTTCAAATCGGGCCATTCTTAGATGCCTGCCATTGTGGCATCACACCGATAGAGGCCACTCCCACGATAGTTGATTGACATGAGCCTTTTACCTCAGATCGGCTGTAACAGTCCGCCCTCTTTGTTTCGATGCCAGAGCAGGGATGTAAGTTAGACAAGAATATCTCCGATTGAGCAATTGAGGTGTTGTGTTGCTGGATGTAATAATGAACATAGTGGTCGTCATTTACTCCCGACATCTGAGCTGCTGAAGATGCAGTAGATTACGTTTGTTAGTGAAGGGAATGCACTTCCCGATCTACATATATCCGTCTATGTTCGCGCGAATCATTCATGATCCAGCTTTACTTACAGCAGAAGTGAGTATAAGGGTTTTTCATGAATCTTTGCGATCACCTTTTCTAATAATGTGCTAGTTAGCAAGTTTAGCGGCTAAATGCGGCTAAAGTAAACAGGCTCGTCACTCCACAGAGAGAAGAGAGGGGCGGGGCGAGCAGAGCTAATTTGCATTTAAAGCATCCTCGACCAGAATGAGATGATTTTTGCAGAGCTGATTTTGGCAAGGTGAAAAGGGTGAATTTTTAACCAAAGTATATTATAGATTTTTTTATTAAGACCCTAAAGAATCATATCAACTTGTGGAAAATGGGCATCCGATGACCCCTTTAATATAATTATAATATATATATAATATAATTAGTTATATTTGAATATAGGGTACAATTGGGCTAAAGGCACAACCTAAGAAAAATGTGCTTTTCACTGCGCCCAAAGTGTATGATTGCAGAAAAATATATGCATTTGTATTGAACATTTATTAATAAATCATATTTCACACGAAGTCGCTTATTTTGTTTGTACCCCACGCACGGGGTAAAAGGCTCACAGTATTGATTCAAATACTTTTTTTTTTAATAATGTCTAAATTAATACTTGTTTAAAAAATCAGTTTAATAAACTTTGTACTATTTTCTGCTTATTTCGATAAATAAAATAATTTTTGTTCAGTACATGTACTGTCATTAAAATATGTTAATATAAAACATTTTAAAATACAGAAACAAAATTATATTAAAATGTAAAGTTTCTGAAAGCACTGAAGGAGGTCCCATAGTAATGTAATATAGATTTACAGTAGTAACAACAAATGATATTTTATTATATGATATGAATAACATCATGTTTTTAAATATGATGGTTTATTTCTAAACATGGTGATTATCTCTAAGATTTACACCCAACATAATTTATAATATTTACAATCTGAATCTAACAATGTCATGTCAACAAATGGATTATGGATCATGTTAATTATTGTGACTTTTAGCCCCAAACACCATACATTTACATATTATTTCATTATTTTAAAAACTGCTATTTTAATTATCTTAAAACAGACTGAAAATCATTAAGACCTTTGTCTCAAGATACATTCAAGAATTTTAGCGATTTTCATTTGCTACATTTTAAACATCAAATATTAGATAAGTAAGCACAGAATCGACGCTGCTGCCCGCGATCGCGTCAAGGATCAGACAAATTTGCACGTGTATCTTGAAAAGCGGATGTTTTAGAAAGTGCTGCGCCACTTTTTTCTGCCATCTAGTGGTCTAGAGGAAAATAATATCAAAGGCGCCTTTTACCCCAGGGTGCCTTTAGCCCCGTTGTACCCTATTTAAAATGTAATTTAGCTGAATTTTCAGTATCCATTACTCTAGTCTCTTAAGTGTTACATGATCCTTTAGAATGAATTCACTGAAATTTTTTGTAACTATGTAAGTCTTTACTGTCAATTTTGTTTAATTTAATGTCTCGTTGAATTAAAGTATTCATTTAAGAAGTATTAAAAGTATTTTATAGCTGTTAATTTTAATTTAAGTTTAAAAATTATGTTCTTAAACGTTTGAACAATATTACATTTGTTCATATATCATAATACTGTATATAAATATATGTCAAAGCTCCACCTGACACCTCACTGTACCATGGTAGTACAGTGCTCTTTTTTTTGTAAAGCCATATAATTTTATATAATTATATAATTCATATAATTAACTTTTCAGGTTCTAGACTATGCCATATTTAATTCTGAGTGCCACTATGTTGATTTAACTATGAAATATGTACTATAGTGCAGTAACTGTAGTCTTTAAGCCAATATACTAATGCAGTTGTTATCTTAACTACTGTTTAGAGACCTAAACATGCTTTCAGACACAGAACACCCTCAACAACTGGAGCTCCATAGTCAGCTGAGAGCTGGTGAGTGTCTCCAACATTTTGTATTCATCAGTTCATGCTCACGTGTTTTGATGCCTTTAATAAGCTTTTCTCACTAAAAAAACAAATCCCTTTAAGGTAAGTCAGTCCACTCTACAGCCATCTTGACCATGCACAGACTCTAAAATACTTAAATAACTACAAATGTGACCCTGGACCACAAAACCAGTCATAAGGGTCAATTTTTTGAAACTGAGATTTATACATCACCTAAAAGCTGAATAAAACTTCCCATTGATATGTGGTTTGTTAGGATAGGACAATATTTGACTGAGATACAACTATTTAAAAAATCTGAAATCTGAGGGTGCAAAAAATCTAAATATTGAGAAAATAGCCTTTAAAGTTGTCTAAAGTTCTTAGCAATGCATATTACTAATCAAAAATTAAGTTTGATATATTTATGGTAGGAAATGTACCAAATCTGTTAATGGAACATGATCTTTAATTAAAATCCTAATGATTTTTGGCATAAAAGAAAAATCGATAATTTTGACCCATACAATGTATGTTTGGCTATTGCTACAATGACTGGTTTTGTGGTCCAGGGTCACAAATATGTTTCAATAACATATTTCAATGGTATCAAAACTGTAGCTTCTTAAGCAAGCTGAAAATGGTATTTTCAGATCCATGTCCAGCTAATATACATGCATGACATAAGACAAGTTAATCTGCTACTTAAGTGGACTTTTCTACAGCTTTCCTTAGCACTGAATTTAACCGCAGGTCATGAATCTGTTTGTTAGTATGGTGTGTGTGCTTCAAAATTCTTGCACTCCTGACCATGGAAAAGGTGTTTGTATTGATCAGTAGCTTGAAAAGGTTTTGTTCCGTGTTATAGCTGTTGTGTGCGTGTGCTGTAGGTGAGCGTCAGCGTTCTCCAGGTGTAGACCCAAAGCAGCTGGCTGCAGAGCTGCAGAAGGTGTCACAGCAGCAGGCTCCTGCCTCCGTGCTGTCTGCTCTGGAGAGAGCGGGACACTTGCACTCTGGCACCGGATCTGCCGCTTCAAGTGGGGTCCCCAGCCCTGGGCAACCCGGGTCCCCATCCGTCAACAAGAAGCGCCATAGTAGCAAGGTACTGTATGTGTTAATTTGTGCATAAAGATATAATCAGGGGTGCACATAAATAGTGACCAAAATAAAACATGCACTGTATAAATAAGTTCAGACCACCAATTGACCACTGCCATTTTCAAAACACAATGCAAATCAGTGACATTTCATTCAATGACGCTCACTGTAAAAAAAAACAACTTAAAAAAAAAATTACTTATTATTTTGTGTGTATTAATTTGTGCATAAAGATGCCACATAATCAGGGGTGCACATAAATAGTGACCAAAATGTTAAAAAAGTGTGACCAAAATAAAAAATGTGCTGTGTAAATAAGTTCATACTGCTAAATGACCAAACACAATGCAAAATCTGTGACATTTCATTCAGTGACGCTCACTGTAAAAAAACAACTTGTTTCAACTTAAAAAAGTAAGTATTCATGCTGCCTTAAAATTTTAAGTTTACTCAAATCAAATATCCACATTTTCATATAGTACAACTTAACATGTCATGTTAACTAAACTTAAAATGTTAAGGCAGCACGAAAATGAAATGAAAATTATGAAAATTATTTTATAAAAGAGTAAATATTAGCATTTTATTTGTAAGTTTACTATAAAATAATTGTATTTTTATTTAATACTCCCTTTTTATTTTAAAATCTAATAGTACAATCACACTTTATTATTTTGTTTATTATTTTATTTTAAAAAATGAAATAAAGTGCAACAATATTATCACTATATTATCACTTATTAGTGATAAAAAGTAATAACATTATCAGTTATTAAAGGAACTCCCCTAGAGTTTTCCATTTTCGAATCCATTCAGCCGATCTCCGGGTCTGGCGGTAGCACTTTTAGCATATCTTAGCATAGATCATTGAATCAGATTAGACCGTTAGAAACAAAAAATCTCCAGGTGCTCTTATGAGAACCAGGCTGGAAAAACTTATGTGCACCCCTGTACATAATGCATACAGAGCATATATCAAATGTTGTGTCTAAATTTTGGAAGTGCAAATTAGATTTGAAACAGACAGGGATTTATTTTCCATTACTTTGTTTTTCAGTCAGCAGAGGTTCTGAAGCCACAACCGCATCCAATCACTGGTGAAATACAAGTGAGTCTGTGCACCAATTTCACAGTGAACACTTTTATACATACCGTATAAGTATATTCTAAATGTCATTTGAATTATATGATTGTGTTGATTATTAAATTAGATTGACATAATCAGATTAAGTGATTATTGCCATTTCTATTCATCTGAATATAGCAGCTAACCATATTAATCACAATTGTGTAAACACAATGTAAACTGACATCTCTGTAATGACATTTCTTTATATTTTATTTATTAATTTATTTTATTATTTATTTTTTAATGTGCAGGATGAAAACCTGCAGAAGTGTGAAGTTAAAGAAAAATCTGGTTTTTGATATTTGAATATTTGGCTGTTTTTTGCTTGTTACTGTTAAGTTCATGAATAAGAATTGATTTACATGAATGAAAATGCACTAAAACATTTTTTTTGCTTTGAAATATGATATTGATAGGGATGTAATGATACTGTCAATATCGTAATATTGCGATAGCAAAACTGTCTCGATATTATCGTGGTCACATGACGATATGAAACGATAGGTCTTCTGGGCAAAAAGTGTAGTTTTTAAAATATATGTAAACTTCTTATTCTAACATAATAGGTCTTTAAAGTTGCGTTTTGGACCATTATGCTTTGACACAGTATCTGTTAAATGAACTAAAACCAAAAGTGCAATATGGCTTAATCCCTTCATCAAGTCTGTTTTCACTGCTCATTTCAAAGCGAAGTGCACACATTGTTGATGCGATCAGTTTGTCATCCGTTGTTTTCCACGCCTCAGAATGGCTCAGTTCACAGTGAATGAATGGAGTGAACTCGTTTGCTGTATGTACTGGGAGTTTAGAGCGTGTTTGGGAATGCAACGGTCACCAGTTATGCTTTATTTTCATGGCAGATGATTAGAGCATTTCACTAGATTTGTAGTGAGATGCATTTTTGTAAGCTGTTTTCACTAAAGCTAGAGTCTTCTGTCAAAATAAAAGCTCTACTGCCATTTAAATGGATAATGTTATGTAACTGAAGTCCAAATTCAAAATATATCTTTCAAATGTAGAAATTAGAAAAGAAGCATTATAATTTCCCTACTGTAATGTAAAGCAAAAATACCTATGAAATATTCATTTTCATTTATTTTGCAGTGCAATTGTTTTGCAATATATGGCTATTACTGTCATTTTTGTTATCATTGCTATTATATTCTACTTTGTTTGGCTTCCTAAAACACCAGTGTGAATGTAATTTAGATTCAAAATTGTTTATTAAATACTGCAGTAAATATCGTACTGTGGCCTTCATATTGCGATATTATTCGTATTCTGAGATTTTGATATCGCTACATCGCTACATCCCTGGATATTTAATTGCATTTCATTTAGAAAAAGTAGAAAATTATGATCTATCAGCCTTACTGACTGACTCTAGTATTGACTGCTTCCAGCGCTTATTTTAGAGTGAAATTCAATTTAAATAGAATGCCTATAGTATTATGTATCTCATAATTTATTTTCCCCTCAGCTTCAAATCAACTATGACAGGAATATGGGCAATCTGATTGTTCACGTGCTACAAGCAAGAAACCTCGCTCCTAGAGAAAACAACGGATACACAGACCCCTTCGTTAAGGTCTATCTCTTGCCAGGAAGAGGGTGAGTATCCTTGTGTACAAGGCTGTGTTTGTGTATGTGAGTGTGTTAAAGTGATAGTAAGAGTGAAGGATGAAAGATTTAGACTCTACAATATGTATATTCCTTTTATGTTTGTCCTTGTCTGCATATATAAATGTTGTAATTGTGGTTAATTTAATGTCTAATTTATTTCTTTTTAAGTCACTTGAATTGTGAGTGATTTAATTTAATTCCTTTACCCCCTTTTTTTGGAAGAGCTCCTGTGGTTGTTTTTCTCTTATGGTACGTCTTCCAAAAATCACTACAAAGTAATATCAAGTGCGCCTTTAGCTCCATTTTACCCTCTACAAATTATTCCATAATAATTACAATGGAAACTAAAGTGTAATAATGTTTAATGGGTTACTCCACCCTAAAATGAACATTTTGTCATTAATCACTTACCCCCCATGTCGTTCCAAACTCGTAAAAGCTTCTTCGGAACACAATTTAGGATATTTTGGATGAAAACCGGGAAGCTTGTAACTGTCCCATTGACTGCCAAGTAAATAACACTGTCAGTACCCAGAAAAGCATGAAAGACATCGTCAAAATAGTCCATATGCCATCGGTGGTTCAATCTGAATTTTATGAAGCGAAGAGAATACTTTTTGTACGCAAAAAAACCCAAAACAAAACAAAACAAAAAAACAATTTTCCTCAACAACTCGTCTCCTCAGCGTCAGTATAGCGCCATTTTGGAGAGTATCCTCTGGACGCAAACTGCGTACGCCGTTCTGTCAGTCGCACCCATAGATATATATAGAATGTCATTCTATATATCTATGGTCGCACCACACGGACACGTTTTCTACGTATATTTACGCCGTGTAGCGTAGCTGACACAGAACGGCGTACGCAGCTTGCGTCCAACGGATATTTTCCAAAATGGCGAATACGCTGACGCGGAGGAGACGAATTGTTGAATAAAATCTATGTTTTTTTTTCTTTGCATACATTTTTAATTCAATAAATTGTGTTCCGAAGACGAACGAAGCTTTTACGGGTTTGGAACGACAGGAGTAAGTGATTAATGACTAAATGTTCATTTTGTGGTGGAGTGACCCTTTAATAATAAACTAAATCGCTGCATGGCGATTAAAAATTAAAAACGTTACTTGACTATCCAGTTGGCTAAAAGGTCTCCCGTCCTGGGCAGGAGTCCCTCACCTCTTTAGTACAGAAATGACTTATTGGAAGGCTAAAGTGGAAGAGATCTCCCTTAGAGAAGTCAATTTTTATTAGCTTAGCCTTCCTCTCTTAACATGCAACCTAGTAATCAAGCTCAGTGTCTCGGACTGCGGAGACAGGACAATCAATACTGCTTCCACCAGTTTGGGGTGTGTAATGCTATATCTGCCATCTCCTAATGGCCATATCTGCAGTGTTTATGAGATTAGTCCCTATTACCTGTCCAAACGATCCTTCGTCTGGCGCTAAAAGCCCGACGGCAGCGACTCCACCCAAGCCTCAACTTTTTTGAGGGGTTTCTGTCTACCCTTTCCTTGGGATTCTCTGACTGTTGTCTGTTTGTCTGTCTACTTTTACTTTGCATTCCATACAAATCTCCGGATTGGTTCAGCCAAGTCATGGTTGTCCAGAACGCAAGGTAGCGTGGCGTTTCTTTTTCTGTTCATTTTGCTTTTTCATTGGTGCGTGCGTGCGTGTGCGTGTTTGGATTTCCTTTCTTTCATTATCTAGCTGTCATTCATGTGGTGAAGCCTCCTGCGCCATCTGTGATCTACCTCAAAGCAACCTCTACCTCTGAAGTTTTTGATGTCAAGTCAATAAATTGTTGAAACGATTCCCTCAGTGCCAGTAAATATTAAGTACAGCTGTGCAACTCTACCATTGCGCAAATTCACGCCAGCTCATTGTAACAGTAGTGCTACTGTATGCTTGCTTAGATCGCCCATGCACTCATGTAGAAGTTGGATTTTTTCCACATTTACTGTAGTCTGTGATCTGATAATGTCATTATCATCATTGGTGGCATGGACCATAGATGCATCGGTGTTGCCTCTTCTGAGGTCATCTCTTTATGAAACTCCACTAGCGTCAAGTGGCTAAAAATATGCTGCGTAAACATTTGAAATGCATTATCTAAGTTTATTGCTCCTTGTATCCTGTCTCAACATGATAACCACGCAGTGCTGAGAACAAGAGAAGGATTAAATATGTCCAGAAGACGCAAAACCCGGAGTGGAACCAGACCGTAATTTATAAAAACATCCATCTGGAGCAGGTAAGTACAACATAAATTATTATACATGTATTTTTTATTATTAGATATATTTAAAATTTTATATTTTTGTTATATCATAATTGTAATATGTATTTTCATTTATTTATATATATATATATATATATATATATATAATTATTTAAAAAAAATATAAAACGTTTTTGAACTGTAAGATTTTTTATGTTTTTTTAAGAAACAATAGAACAGTTATTTTAAACTGTAATAATATTTCACAATATTACAATTTTACTACCATATTTTGGTTTAAATAAATGCAGCCTTGGTGAGCAAAAGAGAGTGCTTTCACAAGTATTAACATTAACAATACTGACCCCAAACTTTTGAATTGTAGTGCGTTATTTAATTTAAATATAAATAAAATCATAATTTTAAAGAAAATATACACACCAGTCAACAGTGTGTATATTTTTGAACAGTAAGATTTTTAATGTTTTTAAGAATTGTCTTCTGCTCACCAAGCCTGCAATTATTTGATCCAAATTACAGCAAAAACAGTACAATTTTGAAATATTTGAACTATTTAAAATTTTAAAATGCAATTTATTCCTGTGATTTCAAAGCTGTTTTTTCAGCATTATTACTGCAGTCACATGATTCTTCAGAAATCATTCTAACATTCTGATTTGCTCCACAAAAAACATTTATAATTATTATAATTATGTTGAAAACAGCTGAGTAGATTTTTTTTTTTTTAGGTTTCTTTGATCAATAGAAAATTTAAAAGAACAGCATTTATCTAAAATAAAAATATTTTGCAACATTATAAATGTCTTTATCATCACTTTTGATCAATTTAAAGCATCCTGCTAATTAAAAGTTTAATTTCTACAGTGTTTCCCACAGAATTTTGTGAGACTGTGGTGGTGGACCTCGGTCCCACTAGGGGGGTGTGGGGGGCATGCCCCCCCAGGAGAAAATTTTGTAC
>JAHKKF010522125.1:0-20566 GCA_019740295.1 Labeo calbasu
GGGAGTTTTTCCGACATACCCTAACTGTCTTGAACCAGAATAAACAGTTCAGACAGAGCACGACAAGACGAGCGTTTGAGATTAAAAAGTATTTAAATAGCATTTTTTTAATGAAATAACCGATCGTGTCGCTAGGTAAGACCCATTTTCCTCAGCTGGGATTGTTTACAACCTCATTTGGAATCGTTTGAAGCCGCATTTACACTGCATTTTGGAAGTTCAAACTCGGGGCACCATATCAGTCCATTATATGGAGAAAAGTCCTGAAATGTTTTTCTCAAAAAACAATTTCCTTACGACTGAAGAAAGGAAGACACGAACATCTTGGATGACAAGGGGGTGAGTACATTAACTGTAAATTATTGTTCTGGATATGAACTTCTCCTTTCAGGAGAAATTATTGTTCTGGAAGTAAACTTCTCCTTTCAGGAGTAGTTCACTTCCAAAACAAAAATTTACAGATAATGTACTCACCCCCTTGTCATCCAAGATGTTCGTTTCTTTCTTTATTCGTAAAGAAATCATGTTTTTTGAGGAAAACATTTCAGGATTCCTCTCTATATAATGGACTTCTATGGTGCCCCTGAGTTTGAACTTCCAAAATGCAGTTTAAAATGCAGCTTCAAAGGGCTCTAAACGATCCCAGCCGAGGAAGAATGGTCTCATCTACCAAAACAATCGGTTATTTTCTCAAAAAAATGTGTAATTTACATACTTTTAAATCTCAAACACTTGTCTTGTCTAGGTCTGCGTCAACTCTGTTTTTTTCCCAATTCATGACAGTTAGGGTATGTGGAAAAACCCCCATCTTATTTTCTCCTCCAATTTCAAAATTGTCCTAAATCGCTGCAGAAGTACCAACCCAGTGTTTACAAGGTGAACATGCATAGAAGGTCAAACACTCTTTACAAAAAAAGGTAAAACAGCGATGTAGGATGATTTTGACCCAGATTACACAGAGTACGCATGCACATCGCAGTGCTAGACAAGACAAGCATTTGAGGTTAAAAAGTATGTGAACTGTAATTTTTTGTAGAAAATAACTGTTTCGTTAGATAGGGCTGGGATTGTTTAGAGCCCTTTGAAGCTGCATTTTAAACTGCATTTCGGAAGTTGAAACTCGGGGGCACCATGAAAGTCCATTATATGGAGAGGATTCTTAGATGACAAGGGGGTGAGTACATTATCTGTAAATTTTTGCTCTGAAATTGAACTACTCCTTTAATTCATAGATACTTTCATAGGTTAAATATTCAACAGGACAAACACAACATTTAAATTTACTGGCCTTCAGAATCTTTATAAGTCCCTAAAATTTTAGGGAAATCAGTTACTGACGCTCACCTTCTTTCTTAGGTACTGGCGTCACTGTTTGTGGTTTCATCAACGTTTCAGCTTTCTGTGTGAGGGTGACCTCATAGTTCTCTCTATTCTTGCTACGCAGTTCCTCATACAACACTGGTTTCTTTTTGGGCACATCCTCATCCTGATAGAGCGGCGCTTTGGGACAAATGCAAACTACTGGTTAAACATCTACCAGTCAGTTAATGAATCCTTATTCAATGACAAATGTCCTCTCTCTTCGCCAGCTGTAATCAAATACGTTTATACAATTATACAAGCTGTTATGTGCAAGGGTGGCAGTACCTTGAGGAGGAATATCATCCCTGATGTTAACGGGACCAGAATCACTGAATCCAGAACTAAAAGGAGTGGGGTCATATGATTGGGAGGGGCTGCTGTAGGGATAGTCACTGGTGTAATTGTTGTAGCTCTCAGGCATAGAACCGACATCTGTCGAAGGTTGGAACGCAGACTCAGAAACAGACTGTTGTGAACCAGACTGTTGAGATTCTGATTGGTTTGGATCCTCAAACTCTGATTGGTTTAGCCTTTAAAAAAGTAAGTAAAAAAAAATATATATATATATAGAGAGAGAGAGAGAGAGAGAGATTTTTTTTTTTTTTTAGCAAAATTCTGTGTGTACTTGTTCTTACTCTGAAGGCATGTGATGCAGACGTCCCTGTCGTAGCGCCTCTCCCAGTGGGGAATTCTCCAGTTTCCTAAACTTTTCTTCACAGACCTTCATGTAAGACATTTTCCCAGTAATGTATCCAAACATGCCAGCAACTGCATAAAAATCACACACATTCAAAAGGTACTTAGGAAAATGTAGTCTTTGAATAGCCCTCACCATATTGATTTTAGTTGTCTTTTATAAAATTTGTGCTATCTATTGTTCTTGATACTTACAAGCAACTTTGGGAAGAGAGCCAAATCGCGGTGATGGACTAAGGATTCCTAGGGATACACAATAACAAAATAAGAATTTACATTTAAAAAAAAAATGGGTTTATTCTTCCTTTATGTTTAAATTGTTCTAACTGTTCTAACTTCCAAGCCCATAAAACTTAGAACACAAATGAAGAGCATGTACAGTCGAGTTACAGTTTGATGTGATCTATGTATGCAAACTGATAATGTTTATATATCAACAAAAACCTAAATTAAATCTGTTCATCAAAGATTAATATAGATTTATTTTAAAATCTCTTTATGAACATTCTAATGCATTACCATTTTGGTGGAATGGACTTCAAATGGAGGGACAGAAATCTCTGAAGAATGGGTTTGGAATAAAAATGAATGAGAATTTTAATTTTTGGTTAAACTATCCCTTCTCCATGACTTCTCTATTACTTTTATAGTCATTTGTAATTACCGTGTAATGATTCCTAAAGTTATTTACACTACCAGTCAAAAGTTTTTGAATAGAAAGATTTTTAATGTTTTTTTTTTTTTTTTAAAGAAGTCTCTTCTGCTCACCAAGTCTGCATTTATTTGATCTAAAGTACAGCAAAAACAGTAAAATTTTGATATAATTGTACTATTTAAAATAACTGCTTTCCATTTTAAAATGTAATTTATTCTTGTGATTTCAAAACCGAATTTTTAGCATCATTACTCCAGTCACATGATCATTCAGAAATCATTGCTAATATTCTGAAGCTCAAAAACATTTTTTATTATTATTATGTTGAAAACAGCTGAGTAGATTTTTTTTTCTGTTTTTTTTTTTTGATACATAGAAAGTTGAGAAGGACAGCATTTATCTGAAATAGAAATCTATTATTATATTATATTATTATAAATGTCTTTATTATCACTTTTGAGCAATTTAATACATCCTTGCTAAATAAAAGTAATAATTTTTATAACCCCCACCCTCAAAAAACAATAAATAAATAAATAAATTATACTGACTCCAAGCTTTTAAATGGTTTAGTGTATAATGTTACAAATAATTAAATTTAAATTAAATTAGATTTCAGATAAATGCTGATCTTATCATCTTTCTATTCATAAAAGAATCCTGAGAAAACGCAATGGTTTTAAATACTGATAATAAGAATAAATGTTTCTTGAACAGCAAATCGGCATATTAGAATGATTTCTGAAGGATCATGTGACACTGAAGACTGGAGTGTTGATGCTGAAAATTTAGCTTTGATCACAGGAATAAATTACATTTTAAAATATATGTTCAAACTGCTGTTGCTGCATTTTGGATCAAATGTGAGCAGAAGAGAATTCTCTTATAAACATTAAAAATCTTACTTAATCTTTGACCGGTAGTGTACTTTCCAGAGCTCTGAGTAAATGTAGAAAATATTATATTTACTCTAGAAAGTTTCATTACTTAAGATTTTCTTTTTTAATGACTTTTCCAGTTTTTAAAATTCCCTGACAATTCAAAGCATTAGCAAAACCTGAAATATAGGACATGAACGTACCTCTTGATACCATTACCTGAGTGACTGCGACTGCAATGGCAGAGAATGGCAAGGCTGCACATAACAAGAGAGCAAACATGTTCACAAGTCTCTTTCACAAATACTTTCTTATCAGAAGCAAGCAAATACAAAGCATTTTGAGACTACTGCAAAGTAAATTTGGGGATAAAACAAATATTAAAAGGAATGCAAAAATATGCTGAGCAGAATGACAGCCAAGTGCCAATAAATCATGACAGGTTTCATCATCAATGTAAAGCACTACTCACATCTGTACCAGAAGCTTTCTGAATTGCATTCTCTGAAGACACGCCTCTCTTCTTCATTGGGAATATACGAGGCGTTAAAAGGACCCTGAGGACACAAAACTATGTGTGAGGAAACTTTCTGAAAGTTCCCTATCAGCGATCTATTTAGCATGTAAACAGAAACCCGCACACACACGTTGCTTTTGAAGTACTTCTGTATGAGACAGAGCAGCAAGGGACAAAATATGCGGTTTATAAACATTGTCAGGTGAATTTACAGCCTACCTTTCTAGACCCATGTGGGACTTGAGCAGCCGGAGTGAATCCAGACGAAGCTTGCGACATGACTGATTCAAGAAGCACAGCGCGATTACACAAACAATAATGTTTTTACAGTAGCCATGGGATTATGCGGATTACTAGTCAACAAGTCCAGGGACACACTTTATTACATGACCTCCAGTCGACTCTTATCAGCAACAACACTAACCCGGAAGTGCAGGAGTTAAGCCGGAAGCTGCAATGAAAAGTCTCACAACAACTCAAAAATGTGTGGAAATAAATGTATTTCTATATTGCTAAAAGATCATTTGGTGAAAAATGCTTTATTGTAAATTCAACACGGAAAATACAAAATGTATAACTTGTAATTTTCCGCATTTTTATTAAATAAATGAAGCATAACAACAAATTTAAAAAAAATCTGTTCTTTACCTGTTTAAATGAATTTGAGTGAATACGTTAAGGTTTCATAAGATTTAAACAAGACTTCACGGCCTATAATTTGCAACGCAGACATATTTAATATATATTATCAAAGTAACTGATAACATTCATACATGTTTGTTACTCCTACAAATAAAAGAAACAAAGAAAAAACTAAAATTTAAAGCGTTCAGATAAACATGAATATTTACATGTCGATGTATACGACACTTTAACCCATTTACAGCGCTCATTATTATTTCTAATCTTATTTAATATTGTAATCTGAACTGAGAAAGCAACTAGATCAGATTAGAACTGAGCAGATTGTGAAATGATTTAGAGAAGTTTAGAGAAAGCATAACTAAGTGTCAATATGAGTTTTAATCGCTTTTAGTGTTATGTCAATAGCCATTTAATTGCCTCATCTATCGACCGACTTCACAACGCAAAACAAAACCTCATAAACTAAGTACAGCTAAAGGGTCTGCTCTGAAAGTATTGATTTTTCTAGTCAATGTACTTACGCAGTGTACGAACGTGTATTTTGACAAATCGAAGGAATTATCAGAGAATCATGTGCTTGCAGCCAATCGAGTAGCAGTGTGTGTTGATTGATGGCTCAATCAGCCAATGGAATGCTCCGTTTGTTAAGCGTGTGAATACAGTGCATTCATCGCTGCGAGCGCAGGGCGGGGCTTAGCTCCGCAATCTTGACACCGCGACTCCCCTATCAGAAGAGCGGATTGTCAAAGCCGTTAGCCAGCGCTGCTCCAATCTGATGGACAGGGAGGTGGGCACGTTGTCATTCGTCGAGTTTTTAGGTGTTTTGCGAAAAAAGACCGAGAAGATTAGCTGTAAGATCGAACGTTAGAGGTCAACGGATGTAAAATGTTGTTTGTGTAAAGCTCGAGTCGTTCTCGTCATCTTTTGGAGAGAAGAACCATCGGGTTTTCAGCGCTAGCGCAAGCAGGCTAACTGACGAGGAAAAGCGCAGCTGCTCTAAAAAAGGTAAGAAGGGCCGAATTCTGTTTGACTAACCTCAAATACCCAACGACTTATGTAGGATCGATAGAGCCACCTCTCATTTCTAACGCTTATCGGTTGTCTTATCGGATGTACTTTCCTTGCAGGATATTATCAGTTGGTAGTCAAGTTATGTTATGTTGACCTGCATTTGAAGCGAAGATGAGTGCAGTCACTGGCTGTGTCACAAAATCTAGTTAGCTGTCTACCTAGACAGCGTTTTTGGTTATCACTGGTGAGGTACGTGAGTTAAGCAGACCATATGAAACTAAAGTTTTAATGCACAAGCCACTGGGTGACTTTTTATGAAGTTTTGTAAGCTTACATGAGACAACACTGCGTTTAACCAATCAGAATAACGGGAGAAATTGTTTTTTGGCCAACATGTATGAAATCTGGGCTGTAGGGAGAGACTGTTACAAAACTGTCGTTTGGTGGAAAATCAGTCATAATATAAAGATCTGCGGTTATTAGTAACAGGATGCTGCTAGGCTGAGTTTTAAAGCCACCAAGTCCTATTCATTAACAACTCTTCAATTCTTATCTTATTTGAAACCAACAGATCTTTGCTTTCTCTTTCATTTCCTTTAGTAAAAAAGTGTGAGACTTTAGTAAAACCCTAGAGCTGGTAATCATTGAGGTATTCATCTCAATACATTGTTGTTGTAGTCCAGGCCACCTCTTTTCCCTTTATCTTGTTCATCTAATAAAATCTGTCACTTGAAAGGCTCATTGATGTTTATTACTTGTCTTATGCAAACATGTGCATGAGTCATAAATGATGTTAACAACTCTAGTGTCCTCGCCAGCCTCTCAGCATTTGGTGAGAGAGCGGCTTGTTCAGCAGCAAGCAGAGAAGAGTTCACACTCCTGATCTAAGCTCTGAGAAGAGTGTGAACTCTTCCTGCTTACTGCTGAACATGCTGCTCTGAGTGTCATGACAGCTTTGCGTCTCTTGTAAACAGTAGTGCGGTTTGGTGGGAGACAGATGCATGGGATTGTTGCATTGGAGTTAAATGCATCAACCTCATTCTTTCAATTAATGGTCCTAAATGTTGTGTAGATGTAGAAGCATGATATTTTGATATGAAATCTCTGCATTTTTCAAGTGAAATCAGAAAATAATTGATGTTTACATATGACAGTAGCAGTGAAATGTCATGATTTTTGGTGCCAGTTCAGATACTCAGATACTCTCAGCTATTAAAATGCTTTCAAATATTTAGAATTGAAAAAGCTAGTATTAGCTTAAATAGCTACAAATAAAAAAATTAAATAAAAAAGAATTAATATAATAATACATTATCATTTAAAAGTTTAAAGTCAGCGAGATTTTTTGTTAAAGATATGTTTTTATTCAGCAAGGATGCATTAAATTGTTCAAAAGTGACAGTTTATGATTTTATATTGTTACAAAAAAAATATTTAAAATAAATTCATAAAAAGATCCTGAAAAAAATGCATCACTGTTTCCACAAAAATATGGAACTATTAGTAATTATAAGAAATGTTTCTCAAGCAGCAAATCAGCATATTAGAATGATTTCTGAAGGATCATGTGACTAAATAGTGAAGTACTTGCTTCTGAAAATTCAGCTTTGCATCACAGAAATAAAATGCGTTTTAAAATATATTAAGTAGATAACATTTATTTACAAATATATATACACGAGCAGTCAAAAGTTTTTGAATTGTAAGATTTGTAATGTTTTTTTTAAAAAAATTCTCTTCTGCTCACAGGAATAAATTACATTTGAAAAATATAGAAAATATAGAAAAGTTATTTTAAATAGTAAAAATATTTCAAAATTGTACTGTTTTGCTGTACTTTGAATCAAATAAATGCAGAGGACACTGAAAAATCTTACTGTTCAAAAACTGGTATTTGAATTGTAATAATATTTCACAACATTACTGTTATTACTTATTCCTTTTTTTTTATTGATTGAATAAATGCACCCTTGGTGTCTATACTACACTTTATAAGTAATAAATATAAATATACAGTCAGAAATTTAAAAAGAAATTAAGAACAGTGGTTGTTTGTCTTGTCAATATTGTGCAACCATACAAGACCAAAAGATCACAGATCTGATATGACTGATATATTGCCCTCCTTAACATCATATGATTGTCCCTTTTACTACACAGCTTAAATATTTCAAGAACTCTTTCCTATTCATTTTTTTTTTCAAGCATCCTAGTCACAGTATACTGTGCTTTTAGCATAACCTAGTAAATTACCTTGTTTAAGATGTGTTCTCAGTAATTGCTTCTTTGCTGGAACTAATGCTCCCTGTTAATTAGTTCCACATAAATGAAAGAGATATACAGTGCAATATAGTCGTAATCCCATGGGATCGTTTTGTCATTTAGGAGGGAGGGGAAAGGGATGAATTGTTTCGCTCCTCCGTCCTAATTTTAATCTAAATGTGCCTGAGGTTACAGTGTCTTTACACCTTCTTGAACACCCTCTTCTTGTTTAATACATTATTAGTGGCATAATCACAACAGCTGCTATCAGAAAATTTGATAGAGGCTAGTTACATTACAGTCATGTTTTACATAACATGTGAAACATATACCTCACTTCTTTTTCTCGTGAGAACATTTTTATTTTAATGCTTTGTCATGAAAAAATGAAACAAGAAACCAAAACAGTGAAGGCTTTTGATTTTTGAGTCATCTGTTGTCTGGTACAGTATAAAGGGTCTTGTAGGAGTGTCGCCGGACGGTCTGGTGTAGGTGGCAAATTAATGCACACGTGGGCATTTTGGAACTCGGGCCTTACAGAGCTGGATTTTACCACAAATGAAAGAGGCATTTTAATGGCCTATCTTTTTTTCTCAGAAGAAATGAAATAATCAGACATCGCTTTGCCCCTGGCTTCTTGTGCCCTTCAGGGGTGTTGCGTAATTACATTTGCTAAGTGAACTGACACTGAGTTGTGTATTCGGCCGTCCGACGAGAGTTGCGGATGACCGTCATGACCGTATTTTCCATACGCCTACTGTGCTTAGAGCTCGCCGTTGTGACACCGCAGATCTGCCGTCAGCTGTCTCGCAGAGGCTGCCAAGAAAATTAACACAGCATTCTTCTAGATAAAAGACACCGTTGTAATACGACAAATGACGTGATGGTTATTCGGAAAAAAGTAATCTGTTTGGGATGCTTCCCAGGAATTCATAGATGGAAGCCGGCGAGATTGACAGCTGTTGTTGTGCACATGCACTTTACTGTGTGATACTGTTCTCAAGTTGCGTTCTATCATCAACGCACACTGGCTCACACCGACTGTGTTTTCATCAAACTTGTATTTGAAGTGAATTTCATTTTGTGAGGAGAACTACATTCTTTTGGTGCTTAAGAATGATAAGTGCATGATGAATGCACATAAGCAAGTCTTCTCCACATTTTTTTTGGTGTTATTGACTGAGTTATCAACAGGTTTAGTTTCCTTAATTACAAAATTTTGACCTGCAGTCAAGCTGTAATGTATTTGTTACTTGTCATGTATGTCAAATATCAGGGATTAAATTCGAAATTCGTTTTCAGTAAAAACAGTAAGCTATTTTTTTTGTTCCTGTTCTAAATGCCTCCTTTCCTAAAGGTTTCCTACTGTTTTATTTATTTAGAAACAGAATTTATATAAAAAATGTTGTGTATTATGATTGCAATTTTATTATTATAGAAGAACACACCCAATAGGCTATTTAACAGTTGGCAACACTGGAAACTGACGGAATTTAAATCAGTAAATATACAAAAACGTCTTTTAACGCCAGGCAAAAAGATTTTTTGTTTTTTGAAGAATTCTTTTCTGCTCACCAAGCCTGCATTTATTTGATCCAAAGTACAGCAAAAAATATTTTTAACATTTAAAATAACTTTTCTATTTCTAAATAAGTTTTCTATTTAAGCATATTTTAAAATATAATTTATTTCTATGATTTCAAAGCTTATTTTTTAGCATCATTACTCTAGTCACATGATCCTTCAGAAATCATTCTAATGTGCTGATATGCTGCTCAAAAACAGTTGTTGTTATTATTATTATTATTATTATTATTATTATTATTATTAAAAAAACAGCTAAGTAGAATTGTTCAGGTTTCTTTGATGAATAGAACGTTCAGAAAAACAGCATTTATTTGAAATAGAAATCTTTTGTAATATTATAAATGTCTTTATTATCACTTTTATCAACACTGTCAATGTAAAGCATTCTTGCTAAATAAAAGTATTAGTTTCTATGTTTTTCCCAAAGTAAAAAAAAAGCAAAAAGAAAGCAGTTATTTTAAATAGTAAAATATTTCACAGTATTACTGCTTTTGCTGTATTTTGGATCAAATAAATGCAGGGTTGGTGAGCAGAAGAAAATTCTTTTAAAAAACATTAATACTCTTTTGACTGGTAGTGTATGTAATGTTTACTAAACCACGGATTGAAATAAAAGAATACTTAGAGAGATAGTTTACCCCAAATTTTTTGTCATCAGTTACTTACCCTCATGTCATTCCAAATGGTATGAGTTTCTGTCTTATGTTAAACATAAAAGAAGATATTTTAAAGAATGCTGGTAATCAAACAGTTGATGGTCCCCCTTGACTTCTATAGTATTTCTTTCCCTGCTGTGGAAGTCAATGGGGATCAACAATTGTATGGTGTTTAACATAAGAAGAAACTTATACAGGTTTGGAACGACATGAGGGTGAGTAAATGGTGACAAAATTTTCATTTTTGGATGAACTATTCCTTTAATCTTTTTAATATGAGAGAAATTTATACAGAATGCAGTTTAATTTTTTTTTTTGTCTGCAGAACAAAATGAATAGCTAAAACGTTTAGCTTGCAGTGTTACCTTACAAAATAATTTGACTAAATTACAAAGACAAAAGGTGAATGTATGTCTTACCACAGCATAGTTGCATACACAGACCCACTTTACAAGCTGCGTTCATTTGTTGTTTTTACCCAATATTGTCAGTAATCGTCTGTTAACTGACTTCGTAATCGACATTGGGCATTGACGTCGATATACAATAATATTGTCATATTGCTTAGCACTATGTGCCACCTTATTGTTAAGCCCAGCTGTGTATATGCTGAAGTTTGCATTGGGTGCTGGTGTGAAGTACTGCAGTAGGGGAAACTCTATCAGTGTGCACAGGGAACAGAGTGCATTATTAATGCCCAGGCTGCGGGTTCTGTCCGACCCTGACCAATCATCTTCCTCTGTGCCCAGCAGAGTGGCATTTTCCCCCCTATAATTCATCCTTGTGGCTCATGTTCTGATCTCATGCATGCTTGCATGATCTCTGCCGTCTGGTTTTCTCTCCATAGTTAAGACAAGGACAAGGGATTACTCTCACTAATATCAGCATACGAGAGAGAGCGATTTACAGAGGACAGATAAAAGCAGACAGAACTGTTTCTCTCCCTAATGCAGTCAGCAGCTGCTGCCAACCTATAATCTGTCTGTCACTCTACATGATTTTTGTTTTTGTATTGTTAATCATAAAAGATCTTGCACAACTCCTTAAGTAAAAGCAAAGTCATAGCTGTTGTCTAAATGATAGAAACTTAAAGTTTATTCTGGTTATAGTTTCAGGGTCGAAGGTCAGAGCAATGACCTAGTTGGCTGGTTTATTTCTTCTACCAGCTTGGCCTTAGCGACGTAGGATTTTGTTTGCGTATATGTGTCAAAACGTTGGTCTATAAACGTTCCTTATCAGGTCTTACGGGAAGCATGTGTTTAGTGTTTTATGTTCTGTGGAGTTCATTTGCATTGCCATTAAAGGTGCTGTATTGAAAATGACTGATGTTGCTATGTTTGGGCTCATTTGTGTCTCCTACAGATGTCTATTGATGAATCAGGTGCTGTTTGAGAAATGCATCTCCCCCCACTGAATTTCCCTGATAGGGTGTTATGGTAACCATTTGAGCGATGGCTCGGTCTGAGGAAAATATGCCCGTGCTGACAGAGCTGTGACACAGCAGTTAATGCACATCTCATGTTATGCTAGTCATATTGCGTATGTAGCGTATACATCTCTGCTTTGCATACCTACAGCAATAAACAGTTGGTAGAAGCAACTTGACTGAGAGCGAAGGAACCGGTGTTCAGCTGTACATATGGGAAGCCAAACACACTGAAAGTGAGGTGGGATCACAATGCATCGTCTAACCCTAGTACAGAGTACAACCAAACACAACTTGCTGAGGGCAGAAACTATGACAATGCAGGACTGTCAGTCAGCGGCTGTGGGCGGGGCCTAAACAATGTGACATCACATTGTTAGAGAATCAAAATGGAATGCCTAGTGAGACTGATTTAGTTTAATAGGAATTAAAAAATAAGCAGTGGGTGGATTTTTAAGGTGGTTGTGTTGACAGTGCCAACACACATTTATGTCTAAACATTAAAAGTGGATTTGGCATAATAGGTGCCCTTTTTTTTTAAATCAGACTTTGCTTATTTGCCCGCTTCTATGGCTGCATTACGCCAACAGGCAACCCGGACTGTCAAAATATTATTGGGTAAACTGTAAGTGGGCGGAATCACAAAGACCAAACCAAAAACAGACATTCCGACACGGAATGCACATTTTCAAAGTAGGATAACAGCTGTAGTGTTGTTTTTCAGAGAAACAAGTGTATAAACTTAGCATGTTTTCTAAATATCTGCAAATGTATTGTGGTGTTTTTATGCTGTAATGCAGTCAAAAAGTAGTAATAATAAAATGTAAAATCATATACAAAAATGAAAATGTGCCCACCACTGCTTCCTGCATTCCGAAACAAAGGAAATACCTATAATTTAGCTGTCTGAGCTTGCGCTGATGTCACACCTCTCTGTCAGTGTATGTCTTAATTAACACTTCCTGATCTGTCACCTCTTTGGAAACAGATATACCTGTTTTCATTTGTCAGGCCCTGCTCTTCCCCATTCTTTTGCGTGTATGGACGGGAGTTTGACAGAGAGATTTCCCCTCTAGGCGGTGATATGCTGTCCAGATCAGTCAGCGGGACTCTTGTCATTATTTCACCACGCGCCATCATCATTGGAATTTGCATAGCGTTATCTCACAACCTCTCAGATCCTTACAAATAGTTTTTGTTACTTCTCTTTTTGTGTGTGAATATAGAATATATTGATTTGCTCACATCTATGCTGTGTCTTGTCCCAAATTATGTACTTTTGTATTATGTGCGTCCAAAATGTTTTAGGTTTCAGTTTTAAGTTTGGTGCCTACAAGCCATTGTGGCTTCACGGTAAACTACTACCCAACAGCCTCTGCGTCACTGCTCGGCAAAGCGTGGACTTGGAAGAAAACCGCAAAGGCTTAGAGTGGCATTTAGCACAAGAAAATATAAGTTCCACCTTCCAAACTGATATATTGCGATTGTGTATGTCTGCCTAGTCTAGCACTCAAATCAATATTTTAAGCGCCTAAAGATGTCAGAAAGTGTGGATGAATAAACTTCTTTTTTAGGTGTTTCTCCTTTATTGTTCTGTTGTATGTATGTATGTGTGTGTGTGTGTGTGTGTGTATTCTTTTCCTCAATTTAACTTGACTGTGGACAGTCTGTCTTTCCTCTGTTACTGCTTGGCTTCAGGCTCTGGCCCTTGGCCTTGCCAAAGAAAACAAGCCCCTCCTTGTCCTGGGAAAGTAGCTCTTTGTGTCTGTGTGTTCCGTTGGGTTTGTTATCACTCGCAAAGACTGTGTCTCACTGACTTGAAAGCAAAGTGTAAATGTAAGTGAAAGACATGAATACCTATGTGTGAGAATATTTGGGGGTCTCAGACGTGAAGAGTTTTGTAAACGTGCATGTGTGTATTTATATACAGCAGGGTGTGAGAGAAATTGTTTTGAAGGTGAAGCTTGGCGAGTGTCTAGTTCTTTTTTTTGTGGTTGTTCTGGTGTAACAGGAAGTTAGATGAACTATTCGTATCTCGCGTGTGGCCTAAGAAGAGGAAGATTGGTTGTGAGTGTGTGTGTGTCTGTCATTGTACTCAGCTGACAGTTGCTACTGCAAGCCACCTTGTCTGATCATCTGTTTTAGGAAGTGATCTAATATAATTAATTATTCTGATTAAACAAGAAAATTCTGTCATTAAAGGAGAAGTCCACTTTCAGAACAAAGATTTACAGATAGGGTACTCGCCCCCTTGTCATCCAAGATGTTCATATCTTTCTTTGTCTTGTCGTAAAGAAATTATGTTTTTTGAGGAAAATATTTCAGCATTTTTCTCCATATAATGGACTGCTATGGTGCCTCAAGTTTGAACTTCCAAAATGCTTCAAACAATCCAGCTGAGGAAGCAAAATCTAGCGATTATTGCATAAAAATAATACAATTTATATACATTTTAATGTCAAATGCTCATCTTGTCTTAATTGATCTTTGCATGTTCACTGTGCAAAGACTGCGTCGGTACTTGCAGCGATGTAGGATGATTTTGAAATGATTTCTTAAGGTTGAAAATACAATACAATACAAGTGGAGTTTTTCAACATACCCTAACTGTCTTGAACCAGAATACACAGAGTTCAGGCAGAGCAAGAAAAGATGAGCATTTGAAATTAAAAAGTTTTTTTTTTTTTTTTTTTAATGAAAACAACAGATCGTTTCGGTAGATAAGACCCTTCTTCCTCGGCTGGGATCGTTTAAAACCGCATTTGGGATTGTTTGAAGTCGCATTTAAACTGCGTTTTGGAAGTTCAAACTCGGGGCACCATAGCAGTCCATTATACGGAGAAAAATGCAGAAATGTTTTCTTCAAAATACATGATTTCTTTACAACTGAAGAATGAAAGACATGAACATCTTGGATGACAAGGGGCTGAGTACATTATCTGTAAATTTTTGTTTTGTAAGTGGATTTCTCCTTTAAGTACTCACCCTCATGTCGTTCCAAACCTGTACGACCTTCGTAGCACACATTAAGATATTTTTGATGAAATCTTCTCACTCAGCATAGACCGCAACGCAACTGACACGTTCAAGGCCCAGAGAGGTAGTGAGGATATCGGATATCAGCGAATTTATTCAACAGTTTCTTCTCTTCCATGGCACAGAAAGTATATTTGTAGCTTCCTAACATTACGGTTGAACCACATGGACTATTTTAATGATGTTCTTACTATCTTTCTGAGCCTTAAACGTGTCAGTTGCAATGTTGTCTATGCAGGTTAAGAAAGCTCTTGGATTTCATCAAATTAATTGGTGTTCACAAATTAATTTTTTCTTCATGAGCTAGTTTCACTAATGCATAATGGGCTTTAGAAGACAGACAGAGAGAAAAGCACAAGTTGTTCCTCTGTGTGGTCTGTGTTTGGCTCTTTAGAAGTACAGTGTAAATACGCGCATTTACCCTCCCCTGTGATCGAGCCGCAGTGTCATTGAGCGCCACAGGAGCCCTGAGTAGTAATTATAGCTAATGAGACCCAGGTAGTCTGCCTAACACTTAACACTCCTATAAATAAGTCTTTGGCAGCCTGTGTAGTTTTTGTTTTAGCTCTGGCGGACCTTCCTGCGCTTATGTAGGGGACCGTGTGCAACTGAGTTTATATAACTACCGCTTGGACGAATGGATGAATGACTGGGTGGAGGGATGGAGGGTGGGATGGCGGGAGGTAATCTGTAGCTTACCGCCTAGGAAGAGTCCTGCAATCCTGGCTCAGGTTCAGTCAGATTCCATCAGACCTAGTTTACCCTCAAGCGTACATTTTATATGTTTGAGATGAAAGGCGTGGATGCATAACTTCGATTTTCACATGTCTAGTATTTTCTGTACTGTACTTGTCATGTAGCACAAGTTCATGTTGACATTTGGCCTAGTGAGTTTGTTTTTGATCCCTTGATGCTGGTTGAATGTTTTTTGCTGCTCATTTGGTGCCTAATGAACTCATGCAACTTCTTTTTTATTCCTCAGATTGACGTGACCTGACCCCGCTGGCCTGTCGCTCAGTTTGACACAACCCCCACCCCCAAGCTCTATGGCCCTCGGGTATGTCTGCCACACCTCTTTTTCTGCTTTTGTCTACTCGCAGTATATTTTGAGTACTTCGCCTGCTATTAACCTTGTCTTTGACATTAAAAGTGTAGTTCACACAAAAATAAGAGTTGTCATAATTTACTCATGTCGTTCCAAGACTTCTGGTTAATCTTTAAAACACAAATTAAAGGGATAGTTCACTCAAAAAACAAAATTCTGTCATGAATTACTCACCCTCATCTTGTTCCAAACCCGTAAGACCTTCGTTCATCTTCGGAACACAAATTAAAATATTTTTGATGAAATCCAAGAGCTTTCTGGGCCGGCATGGACAACAACGCAACTACCATCATCATTTTAGAGCAGGTCATATGGGTTTTCGAAAAATGTCTCTTTTGCAGTTTGTAACGTAGCTATCCTTCAATGTAAACAGTCTGCACAGTTGTTAATCAAAAAAGTGCATTTTACATAAAGATACTCTCTCTCAAAAGAAAAAGTCGACTCGACCTTAACGAGTCATCATATTTTCAAATCTTTTGCCTGTTACTGATCTACGTCACTGGGTAGCACATTTGCATAATCCCCACCTGCCCACGAAAAATACAGTCTGTCTTGCCCACAAACACTTCTGCTAGTTAGTGTTTACATCTGGTTGAGAAGGCAGTTCTGCGCTGTGAAAGCAAGTTTGTTTTATTTTCATTGCCGAAAGATGATGATGTAAAGAATCGGTGGTTGAGATGAATTTTACCACAATATCGCAGCAATACAAATCGAACCTTTTGTTGTTTGCTCGTCATTTTACCGAGGACTGCTTCTCTGATCTTGGCTCTTATCTTCTTTGGCTTCTAATCTTCTTTATTTTGAACTAACAAGCGTCTCTGAACCACAACCTGTAAGTACGATTGATACGTTATGTGTACATTTTCAAATGAGTGCTCAAAATATCTAGTCTTTTGTGCTAATATGTGATGTATACTTAGTGCAGCTTTAGGTTTCCAGGTAAACCACGATATAATTGTCTCAATAAATAATTCGCTGTGTACCCACTATTTCTTAAGAATGTGTCAATTAATGTAGACTGTCATTATTGTAATTACTTCGTTTAATAATAAAGAATATAACATATTTTGGTTTACAAACTGTATTGTTTCATCAATCCAGTTGCGCTGGTTATCCACCATTATTGTTTTGTTAAGTGTTTACAGTTTAGCAGCTAAACTTTAGCTGTGGGCGCGATTTGCTTACATAACCGTTAAACAAAATGTTTTTGTCATTATTTTAAAAACGGATTGGAGCACTATATTATTGTTTTATGTAAAGGTGCATGCTAGGGTTGCCAGGTTTTCACAACAAAACCCACCCAGTTGCCACTCAAAGCTAGCCCAATCGCATTTCGAGGGGGGTCCCCTGTTAAAAATCATATTCTGGATGTAAAATACATGCTTTTTGTCAGGGTTCCCCTGGTAAATTCACATCCCAGGGGCTAAGAATGATGTTATTAGGGATGCTTCAACCCGCGACATCAAAAACAACCGCAGACTTTGCAACATAGATGGTAGCGCTCGCTAACTTGCTCAAGTACTTCTCTCTGTACCAATCACAACAGGCTTGGCCAGCTGACCATTCAAAGCAGAGCAGGCTAATGGAAGAGAGGGGTTTACAGACATTACACTCAAAACTGATTCGAACAAACTGTTTCGAAATCATTGACAAATGACTGTAAATATAAATGTATATTCTGGGAAAATTGCAATGTTTTCTGACCTTAGTTGCATTTAAACCTATTGTAGGGGACTGCTACACAATATTAGGATGCTTTAAAAAACCATATGACCTGCTTTTTAAAATAGTCCATGTGACATTAGTGGTTCAACCATAATGTTATGAAGCTACATGAATACTTTTTGTAGTCCGAAAGGTCATACGGATTTGGATTGACATTAGGGTGAGTAATTAATGACTGAATTTACATTTTTGGGTGAGCTATTCCTTTAAGATATTTTAAGTGAAACCAGAGAAATTTCGTAAAGAGGTTGTAAAGGTGTCATAAAACAAATTGATATGAATTGATTCAAGCCACGTGAAGAGATGTGATCGCAATTATTTGATGATCAGATTTAGTTTAGATTTTTATTACATCCAAATGCTGAGCAACTTCCATACATACACATACAGTAAGCATGTAAGCTTGTGTGTGCATCACATGCTAGAACAAACCTCATTGGTTTTTGTGGAGCATGTGAACCAACGTCTGGGTTTGGTTTCGAAATGATGGTAAATAAATTATGACAATTTTAATTTTTGGGTGAACTATCCCTTTAATTCTAAACTATAAATAATACTGGAGTTGAATCTGAATCAATATCTCATAACTCATGCCAGAGTGAATGATTCAACAGCAGTGTTTGAAACAGGATATGCGGATGGTTACATGCTGGGAGTTTTTGCGGACAGTGGCTTGAGCAGAATCATGTTGAGTAAAGTCAAAATTGCAGGGTGACGGTTACATCATACTGCTTTACGGATTGCTTCATCAAAAACACAATTGTCTGAGTCTGTGCAGATGGTCTCGCTGTTGTGCTCAGAACAGGAAGAAAATTCCATTGGGAAGTTTGAATAATCAAAGGATGGTAGCCACAGTGCTGCGGTTCTGCGGTCATCGTTAGTCAGATGTGAGTCATCACCTCACAGGCTCAAGCATCGATGATCATAGCCTGGAGGTTGAGATTTAGATTACGCAACATGACCCCAGGTAGTGACGACCCCTGGGCTGAAGTTAATGAGAACCCTCTCCACCCTTTAACACGGAGCCCTTAATGCCAGGGGACTGTCATTGCAATGGCCAACCAATGAGATTTGTGCTTTTGGTCACACTACCTATTGCCACCTGCTGTAGGAGGGTTAATGGCAGTTTTTATTGTCTGCCGAATTTACATGTCGGTCACATAAACAGATAAATGACGTGTGAAAATTGGACTGAATACTAATGTTCGTATGAATATACCACATACACAGAATGTTTACTCTCTTTGGGGGAATCAACCTACAAATGGCTTATTAATAATTATCTTTGCATACTGAGTCTTTGCATTCCAGATCAGTATAATTAAAATCAGTTTGTTGCAAGATTTACAGAAACTAGAGTTCGTTCTCATCACTGTCGAAACTGTGTGGGATGTTTCTCCAACAGATTAGCCCTGAGTCAGCCAGTGAGGTGAATGAGGTGAGTTTGTTTAGCGCTGAATAAAGACCCTGTGAGGAACAGGCTGTGTGTGAGAGAACAGAGAGTAACAGCTTCCTGTTAGTTGGTCGGTCATCTGTTGATCGTGTGAAAGTCATGTTAGACTGATGATTGACGGTTGTCCTGCATGTGGTTCAAAGATGTTTGTCTTGTGTGTAATRTATGTTTCCTAGCTTGAGTAGTTCAGTTAATCTGCCGTAAATCACTTTCAGGTTAAGGGGATGTACCGGTCTAACAAGTTTGATCCTTGACCTCTTATGTGTTTCTCACATTCTCGGCTGATGACGGCTCAGGCCCCTTAGGAAAACAATCCGTGTCAATCAACTCCAAAACCAATAAGACCATGAACAGAGCAGCAGGTGAACAAGAAGAGACGGAGAGAGTGTAAATAAAACGGCAACGGAAAGGATCGTTAGATAACATTTTGTGGCCGCTGAAAACAGCATCCTGTGCAAGACAGGAAACGTGAATCAGGAACAATCTGCAACGACACCGTTTCGCGAAAAGCCTGTTTCCTAAGAAAAGAGATGGCGGGCAGAGATGCATGTTCATACAATAGCTGAACTTGATGTGGTGCCGCACTGGTGTGGATTGTAGATCGCTGCATCATTCATATAACCATGCTGCTTGAAAACTGATCCTGAACCAATCAGTATCCAGAAAGATGCTCAGCGTCGACACTCTCTGATGTTAGGGCGCTGATTCAGGAGCAGTTTCGTCTTCAGTTTACTGTGCAGGCTGGTTTTCCTGTTTTGCCCGTGCAGGTCTTTGTGTTGCTGTGCGAGATTCGTGTTGAGCATTGTTACTGCTGCTTCCCCTCTGACATTCCTGCGTTGATTTGAATCTAGGGGCCTACCCCTCTCTCTCTATTGTTTCCCCTCTCCATCATGCTCAGCTGGACTGCGGCCACCCTTAGGGCCGGTACATGCACATGGGTGCGCTGGGAGGACTTCACTTTGGATTCTGTGGTCTTGTTTAAAGGATTAGTTCACTTCTAGAATAAAAAATTCCTGATAATTTACTCACCCTATGTTCTCCATGTCTTTCTTTCTTCAGTTCGAAAAGAAATTAAGGTTTTTGAGGAAAACATTCCAAGATGTTTCTCCATATAGTTCATAGACTTCAATCGGGATCAACGGGTTGAAGGTCCAAATTGCAGTTTCAGTGCAGCTTTAAGGGGATCTGCATGATCCCAGTCGAGGCATAAGGGTCTTATCTAGTGCAATGATTGGTCATTTTTGGAAAAAAAAAAAAAAAAAAAATTACAAATTTGAGGACTTTTTTTAACCATAAATGCACATGCTCGTTTTTACACATTCCGTAACCATGTTGGAAAGGTCACATGTGGTTAGTTCTTCGTCTGTGTACTTCAGTACAAAAAGGTAGAGTAGGGTGAAAAACTCATTCATTTCATTTTCTCCTCCAACTTTAAAATCATCCAACATCAGTGTTGTTGTAAAGGGCTTTTTTTGCACATTCCCTTTGTAAACACTGGGTTGGTACTTTCACCTAGGTCACTTGTGACCTTTCCAACATGACTGCGTAATGT
>JAHKKF010522128.1:0-33539 GCA_019740295.1 Labeo calbasu
TTTAGTGATGTCCTTGCTACCTTTCTGGGCCTTGAACACGTCCGTTGTGTTGCTGTCTACGCAGGGTCGGAAAGCTCTTGGATTTTATTAAAAGTATCTTGATTTACAGATCTGCAACGGCATGAGGGTGAGTAATTAATGACAGAATTGTAATTTTGGTTGAACTATTCCTTTAATTCTTTTATTAATTAAAGTTTTTTTTAAAAAAACATACACTACCATTCAAAATATTTGGCTCTTCTAGAGTTGACTACATAAAAATACACCTTATTTTTGTTTGTGCCTGATGAGAAACCACAGCCAACAATCATGCTGTTCTCCCAAAATCACAACCTAAAGAAACTTTACGACAGCAAGTTCTGCCCAAGTATTTCCGCTCTATGTTTTTCATTTCAGACTCCTCAAAGCCTTTCAGTCGGTGGCTTTTCTGGCATGATTGATCGCTGGCGTGTCTCTCGGAGCGCTGCTGGACAGGGATGCCTGCAGATGTTCTGTTCTGATTAAGAATCTGAGCAGCAGTAATGAGCACAAGAGCCCATACACAACTCACAAGTGCTGTTTCCTGATGGCACCGGACCAACAGGTCTGCCTTATAAGAGGTGAGCTAATCTGGGGATACGGCCCGCCACGGAATATACCCGTCTCATCCTTAATCGCTCTTTCTCTTATAATTTTCAGTATGGATGTGCCAAAGAGTGTGGTAATGAGGTAATCTTGGCACCAGAGGTACAGTGCCAGCTGGAGGACACAGTGACTGGCATACCGCCATTTTCAAGTACCAACAAAGACATTTCCCCCCTTCTCCATCTTCAAAGGATGCCAGTAAATCAGACACGCGCTCCTGAGAGAGGAAGACTGATAGAGAATAACTCCTGGGTAAGTGACAGCTCTGGCTGAGACGCAGGGTTTTGTCAGTCGGGTCGGTCTCCAACAGGTCTACGAAAATGTAGATGAAAGATAGAGATTGGACAGTAAATCTTAGAAAGAATGATAAGATTTATCTTTCCGTATAAAGTCAGGAAGAGACGGCGTAGATCAATAAAGGACAGAGATAAAGGAGGGAACGGGCTGTTTTTTTCCACTGATGTCATAATTGCAGTGTCACTGCTATTAGAATGATGCCGCAAAAGATAAAAAATATATGACTGGTATATTATAAAACTTCAAAAGATAAAAACACAGTGACATGCGCAAACACCATCAAGTACTTTATATTTGACACCTCACAGATGTATGAGCCTCCTGTTTGGTGCAAATGTGTCAGTGTCTCTGTAATAACATTTTTTTCATGCTGTAAACAACTGTTCTGAACCTTTGACACACAGTGTGTGTTTTGGGCATATGTTGGGGCGTCTGTCTAATTACATCAGGCAGTAGGGTGCCGTCACCCCTGCAATGAGCCCTCAATGAGTAGACATTTTACCAAACACTGACTCCACTGGTGAGGATCCAGAAGGCTCTGTGCAGGTTCTGACTGTGCAGACGTCTGCTGTTCACATCAGCCGCCAGCTGGCTGTCAACAGGTACCACAATAAACTCTCACCATGACCTACTGAGAATTACATACAGGTTAACAGGAAGTTTACAATGAACAATTCAGTTTGAGCACATAATAAGACCAATACTGAAAGCCATAAACAGTGTTATTTTAGTTTCATTGATATACTGGGTTAATTCATTTTTATATTTTCTGTTTTCATTTTGTATTTGTTCCAATTTTAGTAATTATATTTTTGTTTTTTAATATGTCTGTAGTTTTTATTAATTACATAATGCGTGAAGTCGTGGATGCAGTTGTGGTTAAAAAGTACATATATATATATATATATATTTTTTTTTTTTTTTTTTTTTTTTTTTGAGAAAATTACCGATTGTTTCGCTAGATAAGACCCTTANTATTAATTACATAATGCGTGAAGTCGTGGATGCAGTTGTGGTTAAAAAGTACATATATATATATATATATATATATTTTTTTTTTTTTTTTTTTTTTTTGAGAAAATTACCGATTGTTTCGCTAGATAAGACCCTTATTCTTTGGCTGGGATATGTGTAGAGTCCTTTGAAGCTGCATTACAAAAAGCACTTTGGACCCTCAACCCAATCCCCATTGAAGTCCACTATATGGAGAAAAATCGTGGAATGATTTCCTTAAAAACCTTAATTTCTTTTCCACTTAAGAAAGAAAGACATGATCAACTTGGATGACACAGAAGCGAGTAAATTATCAGGAAATTTTAATTCCGGAATAAAATAATCCTTTAAGAAAATGAGAAATGTTTTCTTGGCAACTAGCTGAAATAAAAGGAGTTTAAGTTTTTTTAAAAAATACACTATTTCTACAAACATTTCTTTTACATTAAGTAACTTAATGTTTTTTAGTTTTAGTTAAATATAACAACCCTTGTAATAAACTCATATCAAGTCACAAAAATCGCACACAGCTCGCTTTTAATATTCTAAATGATAACTTTTGCGTTATAACAGTTATTTTCAAATGTTTACATACAATACTGTTCAAAAGTTTTATAAAGCCCGATTCGGATGGTAATGTTTTTTTTTTCTCAAGGGGATATAAGCATTTTTCAACATTTACAGGGGTGACTCGATTACAGGGGTGACTCGATTAACATTTTATTGCCTTTCGAATCCAGAATGTCGATGTTTTTCTCACACCATTCGTGTAAAAATCCCTGGCCAAATTATCTACTGTTTTTCGTAATTTATTTGCCATCCAAATCTACATCTCTAAGATTACAAGAAGAAATCGACTCAAAATTCACTGTTCAAATCTTTTTTGACCACTGCCGAACACTGTTTCGCGATGCCGAAAATGCGGACGGAATCGCGGAATCCAGTCATAAAAACGGAATTTACTGAATAACGCGGAATGTCACGGAATTTGTCAAAGTTTGAATGAACTAATCAAAAGCAGGTCATCACACTTAAATCAAACCGCAATATGGACTAGTATCTGTAAATATTATGCCGCAAAAATACAATTTAAATGTGAATCCTGCATGTTCTGCGTGTCTCTGTTTTAATGAATGGAGCAGACGAGCGGTTTTGTTTAATACAAACACTAAATGCTTGCGGTGATTTCAGTATGTGACCGTTCCATTTTAGAAAAACTAGCGTCATATCCTATACACACAGAAATGTAAAGGTAGACACGGCAACCCGTCAAAATAAAAGTCCGGTTTATGACATTGTGCCAGAAATATATTACTACTACTACTACTACTACTACTACTACTACTACTACTACTACTACTAAAATGAAACAACATTATTTTTTAGGGTATAATCACACAACATTTTTTCCACGTTTTAATTTTAATAGTAAATTCCCTTTTGTTTGCCAAAAAAAAAGGTTGCTTAATTTTCAATAATTAAAAGATAAATGAAATTAATGTTTTATGCCTTCATTTAATAACCAGAACATTTTAAATACACAAAACAGAATTTCTGAGGGTAAAAGAAAACCAAAAAAACTTTCATAAGGTTATTTTAAGAATAAATTTGAATAAGTTAAGTATGAATTCAAATAATTAGACAGACATCCTAAAACACAAAATTTGATAACAATAGATAACAATTTTTTTGAGAAAAAAAAAACATTTCATCAGGGCCCTAAACATGTCATTTTTGTTAAACTTTTATTAAATTGATGTGAAATTGTATACGTTTCATGATTTTAATTAATTAGACATGCTCTTTGATTAATAAAATGTAATTCACCATTAAAAAGGAGTTGAGAAAAATTAAAACAGGAAAATAAAAATGGAATCTAAAAAATTAAAATGGATTTCATACGGCCCTAACAGTACTATATATGAAAAATACAGAATTGAGTGAATGAATGAGTAGTTGCAATTTTCAGTCTGAATTAGATTTTTGGTTAATAAACAAAAACAAAAACTAATAAAAAAAAATCATCTCATTTGTGAACAAGAATCTGCTGGACAAATGCACGAAGGGGCATATTATTGATTGCTCAATTTGGCATGCGAGTCATTGACAACAAGGATGGAGTAGAATCAGGCAACAAGAATCGAATTGGTAAATGAGAAATGTTTTTGTGAACGGATTCAAATACATGAGTCACTGGGTTGAAATAAAATTCCCACTACTAGCGGTCAGATCAACAAACCACAATGAGAGCAATGTCATCCAAATGGAGAACATTTGAACTAGCTGCCAATCCAAGAAGTCACAAAGAACATCAGAACAACATCCAATGATTGCTCATCATGACTAATATCAGAAAGAAACTGGTCAAAAATAGATCCATGGCAGAGCAGCAAGGCGGAAACATTTCCTCACCAAGAAGTACACGAAAGCTCGCCTCATGTTTGCTAAGAAGCACTTGGATGATTCTCAAGAATTCTAGGACAAGTTATCATAGACAGATGAATCAAAAGTGGAACTTTTTGCTCTGTTATTTCTGGTGAAAACCTGCATACTTTTTAAAGCACTATAGAATAAAGGCGGCATTAAACATTGTGGATGCTATTTAAGACAGACAGCATATGAATTGAGACGCAGCCAAAGCAGAGGAACAGATATTTGATGGTCATACAATATGTATGTCACATTTAAGCAGATCTTGGTCAAACAGCTACAGTAAACCCTGAAAGTGCGTGTCATTATGGCAGACTCCGTGACCACATCTAACATGTGACACAGACGCTTTCTGAAAACCGCTACAAAGGCCTCGTCACTCACAAATCACGCCATAGATCCGGAGCTGCGGCAGCTGCGTGGAGAAATAAGACAAGCAGAGGATGGGTGGAAAACAGCCTTGGGAACATAGCTGTCCGCCCATCCAGAGTGACTGAATCCATAACGCGTTGACAGGGTGTATTGCCGCCTGCCATGGCTCAGCTCTGCACGCCTGCCTTGTGTTGTCAGGGCAAGAGAGAGGAGAGCGGATCAGCGTGGGACGAGTGTGTCTGCCAGCAGCGCTCTGCCCTGAATCAGTCACTCAGCACTATCTGTCTAAGACGGACACTATCTCTGGAGCCGCAGAGTAAAGGGTCAGCGTGACCCCGTGATGAGCTTGGCCAGTGCCATTTTGGGTGGTTCAGTTCAATTGAGCTCGGGAACATTCAAAGCTATCGAAATTCACAGTTTCTTTCCTGGTGGACCGGTTGACCAACCATTTAAAAGTTTGGAGTTGATAAGAAAAGTCTCTTATGTTCACTAAGGCTCCATTTATTTGATATAAATAACTGTCCAGCCTTCAGCGTCACATGATTTGCTGCTCAAGAAACATTTCTTATTATAATCACAGTTGTAAACAGTTGCGCTACTTCTCAACAGATTCTTGTACCTTCATAAAATTAAGGCTGAAACACTGATGTCACATGGACTATTTTAACAATGTCCTTACTACGTTTCTGAAGCTTGAACATGGTAATACCGTTGCTGTGTATGCAGGTCAAGCTCTCGGATTTTATAAAAAAAAATCGTAATTTTTCTTCTGAAGATGAACGAAGGTCTTACAGGTTTGCAACGACATGAAGGTGAGTAATTAATGACAGAATTTTCAATTTTGGTTGAACTGTCCTTCAGGATTCTTTGATATATATACATTTTAAAAAGTCACTTTTGACCAATTTACTGCATCTTTGCTGAATAAAACATTAATTTTACTTAAAGAGCAGGTCATAAAAATATATTTTTTGCAGTTTGTAACATAGCTATCCTTCAATGTAAACAGTCTGCAAAGTTGTTAATCAAAAAAAGTGCATTATACATAAAGATACTGTCTCTCAAAAGAAAGAACCGACTGAGAATTGCCTTAACGAGTCGTCTTATTTTCGAATCTTCTGCCTGTTACCAATCTACGTTGCTCTGTAACATACTGGCATAATCCCCGTCTGCCCACAAACACTTCCGCTAGTAAGTGCATTTACATCATGTCAAGAAGAAGCTGTGTTCTGCACTGTGAAAGCAAGTTTGTTTTGTTTTTATTTCCGAAAAATGATAATGTAAAGAATCAGTGGTCCAAATAAATTTTTTCCACGATACCACAGCAATACAATTCGAACCTTTTGTTGTGTGCTCATCCAACACGTTCTTACTCCCAACTCGTCTCATTTTGATGCTTGGTCAGGACCCCTTGGCGTCACTTTTTGACGCTCAGTGTATCCCTTTAGCATAATTTTTCTACATGCAGGGTCCTCCCTTTTCAGTTGTTAGTCTTAATTTAATGGTTTGCATGCATTTGTTAAAATAGAAATTATCTTATATAAATGTATACTTTCATTAGCACCTGAACCCACCCCTACCCTAAACCTACCCCCTTCTGAACAATATAAAATACGCAACAGGCAAATATAAGTACAGTCACACGCATTTATTGCAAAAACTGACCATAAACAAGCAGTATAAAAGCATTACAAACAAGTCCTGTTGCATTCCGAGTCTTCTGAAGCCGTACGATATCTTTATGCAAATAACAGAAGGGTTTAATCGTTGAAAATGATTCTGCTCCATTAATGCGCTCACATCTCATTTAAAAAGATACTCCCGAACATTAGCATGACGCAATCGGTCACGAGACACATAAGAGCCAATGGCATTTCAAAACAGCATGAAGCAATCGGTCACGAGACACCCAAGAGCTAATAGCATTTCACAACCAACCGACGGACGGAGACGGCAATCGCGTCTATTCTTCTCACAAATCAATCGTTTTGCTTCAAAACCCTTAGAATATTACTACGTTTTGAATAAATTATGAATGTAGTTGTATCTGCCTGTTATATCTTGTGTTTTGTTGACAAATGGTTAGGTTTAAGGACAGGGGTTGGGTTAAATGTGTAAATTGTGTAATATTAATGAAACTGTTGTGACTGTTTGCATTGAAGAAAAAAAAAATAAATAAATAAAAAAAAAAATCACACCAACACATATGCAATGATAGCAATATTATTACCCAATATATAATTTAATCATGACAATAAAATTCCCAGTGCCTTTCATGTCAGCACATTGACGGCAAGAGTTTCTTATGTAAAGTACTGGAGGACACTGCACGTCGAAAAATGACGCTAAAGGGGTACACTGAGGGTCCTGACCAAGCGTCAATATGCGATGAGTTAGGAGTGAGAATGTGTTGGCTCGTCATTTTAGAGGACTGCTTCTCTAACCTTGGCTTTTATCTTGTTTGGCTTCTAATCTTCTTTATTTGGACCAACAAGCATCTCCAAACCACAACCTGTAAGTACAATTGAAACGTTATGTGTACACTTTCAAAGTGAGTGCTCAAAATATCTATTTTTCTGTGCTAATATGTGACGAATACCTAGTGCAGCTTTAGGTTTTCAGATAACCACGATATTACTGTCTTAGTAATATCGTACTGAAATACTTACTGAAATAGCTCGGGTAATTCGCTGTGAACACACTATTTCCTAAGAATTTGTTGATTAATGTAGACTGTCGTTGTTACTTTGTTTAATAATAAAGAATGTAACTTAGACATATATTTTAGTTTACAAACTGTACTGTTTCATCAGTTAATCACGTTAGCACTCTGCTAACATATCCACCATTATTGTTTTGTTAAGTGTTTATAGTTTAGCAGCTAAATTTAGCTGTGGGGACGTTTCGCTTGCATAAGTGTTAAACAAAATGTTTTTGTCATTATTTTAAGAACGGATTGGAGCACTATGTAAAGGTGCATTCTAGGGTTGCCAGGTTTTTACAACAAAACCCATCCAATTACTACTCAAAAGTAGCCCAATCGCATTTTCGAGGGGGGTCCCCCATTAAAAATTGCGTTCCAGTGTGTAAAATACATGCTTTTTGTCGGGGTTACCCAGATAAATTTGCATTCCAGGGGCTAAATATGACATTATTGTGGTTGTTTCAACCGGCGACATCAAAAACAACCGCGGACTTAGCAACACAGTGTAGAGGAGCTCGCTCTCTGCTCGAGTACTCCTCTCTGTACCAATCATAACAGGCTTGGCCTGCTGACCAATCAGAGAAGAGTAGGCTTATGGAAGGGAGGGGTTTACAGACATTACACTTAAAACTGATTAGAACAAACTGTTTCAAAATCATTGACAAATGACTACGTATTAATGTATATTATGGGATATTCTGTTTTCTGACCTTAGATGCATTTGTTGCATTTGTAGGGGGCTTCAACACAATATTAGAACCTGCTCCTTTAAAAATAAATAAATACATTTAAAAACTGAAACGTAACATAATACATAATACATGTCATATTTGTTGTTCAGGCTGTTATGTAACACACGTGATCCTGAATCAATTTATTGCTGTAACAGTGCCTATACCTTCACACTCTTTGCAGCATGAAAAACAAAACTATTATTAAGGTTTTTAATAAATTATGCACACGTAGCAGGCAATACAATAATAGTTTAAATTAATGCTGCATGTTAGTGAAACACAGGACATGTTGTTGTTAATAGTGACAAATTTAAACGTCTCTGATTCGACACTTTTAATGATTTGATAACTGCGGTAACAATAATCACAGTCTTCATTACTTTTCAATTATTTGTGCAGGCCTAGGTAAGTTCAATTTAGCTCACTTCCTAATGGACATCAGCATGTATCATAAAGATGCTTACGTTGAAGCAACACACCTCTGGCAATTTACTGTTACTGAAAAGCGAACTAAGCGATTAGCCAAACATTTAAGTAAATATTTTCAAGTGTGACCTCTTTGACCCCACCAACTGCTTTTAAATCAGTACTGTCCCTGCTACAGGTTTTGTTTTTTAATAAGCAGCCCTTGCAACATTTAGACTGTCTAACTAAACAGCAGTAAACATCTTAAATAGACGGCTGCTTGACTTTAAAGTTCCTATACAGCAGTCTGAGCCCATTATAATTACATGTCTTATCTTTGTCAGCTCAGTCTAACTTGTTTTCCTAAAACACCTCCTCCGTTTAACTGGATGTGATGTCTAACCCTCATTAGGTGACTGTAGCCGTATAAAGAGCGATCATGTGTCATTATTAGACCAGCTTAGAGAAGTACACTGACAGATCGTGCTGAGCATACAGCCTCACGCACATACACGCACACAAACAGACCTCCAGCCAGGCCTTTGCTTGTTTTGAAAGACTCATTTCTTGTTAGCACATCCGTCATCTTCGCAGTATCGTTTTTTTTCCCTCTGAACAAAGACCAATTTCAAAACTGGTATTTATGGTTACGGTGTTTGACAAACTGACCCTAGATGAGGGCAGAAGGACAGCTTCCCTCCAGTGCATTATTTCTCAACTTCAATAGCCCTATGATGAAAGCTAGGAGTGAAAACCGACGGGTCTGTTCTCGCCTAGCAGTTGAAAAATCTACATGGGGGAGGGGTGGATACCGCAGGGAAGTGAGCGCGCCTTCATCCGAACTGCGGCTCTCGATATCCCATCTGCATTACAATGAGGTTATGGTTCTTCAGCGAACACAATCATCAAACATCTCTCTCTTGGTATTCTTCTGCTTGCTCTCACACATTCTTCCAGTAAACACACCAGTCCAAACATGGCAAGAAAAATGATCCTGTTTAGCTGCAAATTAAGCAGTATCAGGTCATTGTGGAGTAAATCATCACCTCAAGGAGACCGTAAAGGTCAGGATCACCGATGGAGGAGGGTACATGATGATTCATGGGAACTCAGCTTACAGTCTTTTTTTTACAAAACAGAACACTAAAATCCCCCAGGCCCTTCAAAGATATTTAACTTAGAAAGAATTCTACCTTTTCCCTGATTCAACTCGTCGCGAATCTTCTTCATTACTGCCAGACCCTCCTGTTCCTCATTTCCAGCTAAAGAACAGAACAAAAAGACAGAAAAGGATGATATTAAACATTCTATTTAAAATATGCTCTCATCATATAAATGGATGTTATAAAATGGCAAATTCTGTCATGAATTACTCACCCTCATGTCATTTCAAACCTGTAAGACCTTTGTTCATATTTGGAACACAAATTAAAATATTTTCCGATAAAATCGGAGAGCTTTCTGACACTGCATAGACAGCAACGCAACTGTCACTTTCAAAGCCCAAAAAGGTAGTAAGAACACCGTTAAAATAATCCATGTGACATCAATGGTTCAACCCCAATGTTATGAATAATACTTTTTGTGCACAAAAAAAGTGACTTTGCGATTTTATTCAACAATTTCTTCTCTTCCATCGTGGTAGTCTTGTGATCGTGCATCAAAGACTGACACGGAAGAGAAGAAATTGTTCAATAAAGTCATATTTTTGTTTTATTTGGACATGTAAAATTCGTAAAATTCATAAAATTATGGTTGAACCACTGATGAACTATTTTAATGATGTCCTTACTACGTTTCTGGGCCTTGAACGTTTTTCAAGTTGCGCTGCCATCTATGCAGGGTCAGAAAGCTCTTAGATTTCATCAGAAATATTTTCATTTGTGTTCCGAAGATAAAAAAATATTACGGGTTTGAAACGACATGAGGGTGAGTAATTAATGACAGAATTTTCATTTTTGGGTGAACTATTGCTTTAAGAAATAAATAGTGTTTTTGTGAAGCATCATCTGAATGGTTTACTGTTATGCGAGAACACACTTATTACCAGCAAAGGTAACATTGGTAAGGCAAAGACAGGAAAATCCTGAAACAGTGATGACAAAGTTGCTTCTTTTTTGTTGGACAGCTCAGGGAATTAATTATTGCACAGACTGCTCTCTAAAATTCAAGTATCAATATCATTTACATAAAACTATTCAGTCGAACCACGCTGACTGAAATTACACAAAACACTGTAATGTTAATACTAACTAAAAATGACTGCATGCACCTTTAATCAAATTCTTCAAAAAGTTATTTTAAGGAAAGAGACTCACTTTATATATCAATTCATATATAATGTGAATGTTAGAGGACTTATTATCAGAAAAATAAGATAGAATATTATAAGGTAGCATATTATCACTTTAAAGTCTGTGTGAAGGCAATTTAGTGAATTGTTTCTCAGCACCTTATAAATGTTAGAAACGTATTGCTGAAAACACATTGCAAAGACTGTGAACTATGTAGCACTGAATTGTGGAGTTAAGACTGTTACACAGTTTCTCACATTTTTGTGTTCAGGATTTTTTCGGGAAGGGCTAAAATCATGATTCGATGATGCAATGGAGCCACAACCGGAGCACATTAGCATCTCGCGAGTTACTACAGCCTTCTGTTTGCTAGCTAGCTAGCTAGCTACAGTGCCTTTCGAAAGTATTCATACCCCGTTATTTTTACGTTTCGTTATGTTGCAGCCTTATGTTACATTGCTTTAAATGACCTTTTCCCCACATCAATTCACACTACATACACCGTAATGACAAAGCAAAAAACAGATTTGTGAAAACTTTGCAAATTTATTAAAAACAGAACACTGAAATAAGCACATTGCATAAGTATTTATACCCTTAACTCAGTACTTAGTTAAAGCACCTATACAGCCTCAAGTCTTTTGGGGTATGATGCAACAAGCTTCACCTCTCAAGCTCTGTCAGCTTGGATGGGGGCTGGCAGACATTTTCAGGTTTCACCAGCTTCTTGGTCACCAGTACAACCAAGCCCCTTCTCCATCAATTGCTCAGTCTGGCCAGGAGTCCAGCTCTAGGAAGAGTCCTAGCTGTTCCAAGCGTCTTTAATTATGGATAATGGAGGCTACATGCTTCTGTGAAACTGTGCAGCAGAATTTTTTTCTGAAGTCTTCCCCAGATCTGTGTCTTGACGCAAGTCTGTTTCTGAGCTCTACGGTCAGTTATTTTGACCTCAGGGCCTGGTTTTGGCTCTGATATGCATTTTCAGCTGTGCCTTTCCAAATCACCAAATCAAATAGTCATTCAAATGAATTTGCCACAGTTCAACTCCACTCGAAGTGTAGTAACATCTACAAGCGATATGAGTGCTCTTGAGCTAAATTTCAGTGTCCCAGAAAAGGGTATGAATACTTATGCAATGGAATCATTTCAGTTTTTTATTTCTAATAAATTTACAAAGTTGTTACAAACCTGTTTTGTGGTTTGTCATTATGATGTATGGAGTTTGGTTTGAGGTGGGGAAAAAGGTAATTTAAAGCGGTTTAACATAAGGCTGCCACATAACAAAACGTGAAAAAAAATGAAGGGGTATGAATACTTTCGCAAGACACTGTATGCCTTCGTCATGTAAAAACTACCTGGTTACAATAATTTATAAAATTCTCTCTTTTTATTTACATTTATCTGAATTTGATACTTTATTTTATTTACTTAGTGTTTTTTTTAATCATTCAAATTTGGCTGGGACTTTAAGGGTCAATATAAGTATGTTAAGGTACTAATTAGCAACATTTAGGAGTAGATAACATACAAAAATATATCTCTGAAGATACTTCCCCAGTGACAAACTATTTCACAATTGTTTCTGATAGTTTACCAACAAAGATGCACAGATTTACCCCAGGTTTCAAGCAGCAATTGTGCAACAGTGTTACCATGAACTTTTACCAACAGGCTTTAACCAAAAAAAGGTATATATACAAGTTCTGTCAAGTTCTGTTCACATACAGTACTCTAAGAATTTGAATGAGCATGTGAGGAGAGGTACTCTTGCATAAGCCCTTCTTATTGCCTTTTATGTGATGCTGTACTTTAGAAGAGAGCTCTTATTGATAATGTGGACTGACAGAGAGAAGACAAAAAAGGGAAAACATTTGGGTAGTGCTCCGTTAGCACCAGTCATACTAATAACTGATGGTACATGGTATGGAATATATTTTTAAAAAATCAATCTCGAGTAGCAGAAAACCAATTAAGAGGCTGCATAATTACAAGAACTGATCTGTGAGCTGGAGTCAAAGCACCAATAGAATGTTTTGGTTCAATGATTTGTAATCAGGTATGAGATGATACTATACCAATGACCACATGCATGTCCAGGCTGACCAGATGTCTGGAAATCTCATATCCCATTCCTCTGGTTCCCCCTGTAACTATAGCAACCTTTCCATTCTGCTTGGGCAAATCTGGGCAAGACAGGAAACAAGAAAATTATGAAATGTTTTTATTGTGTAATATCTAAAAAAGATGTTTTACACTGACACAGACTGTCTTTGTTTGCAACATATTCTGACATCTCTCTGCGAGTGTTCTTCGATGTGCCGTGGTCTCGGGATCATTAAATGTAGAAACTGCATCCTACACCAATGTACTAAGAACAGCATGACCTGCTTTTATGATAAGCCTAATGATGCCATTCCTTCACTCTTTTGCATTATGGGTATTTATTTTTAATAATAATAATGAAAAACAAGTCGACTTGTGCACTATTGATGCTTTAAGCAGAAAAATTATGGCAATTATCACTGATACGCAATGTTATTTTTTGTTGCCATTTACATGTTAAAATATCCAGTTAAACTTAAGTTAAAAGCGTCAATTGCAAAGCTTGCATTTTACTGTCATCACAAGAACATAGTCCAATATTGCAAACAAGTCTTAAAATCAGTGTTTCTTAATCATCTTTTTTTTCCGTAGCTAATCCCGTCAGGCTTCAGAAGATTTAAATATTTCTGATACAAAAGACTATTGTGAGGATGGATTTGAGTCTAATCCTTTTGCTTTGCGCTGGGACATGGCTGCCCTTTAACAGTGATTTAAATTTAAATAAAGAGCCGTCTAAAAATGCAACATAACAACCTTTAAGTAGAAACATGTGATTAGTTTGTGATAATGCGGAAAAGACATCACTGAATCTCTGGGAAGAATCTGCTATAAATTACACTACCAGTCAAAAGTTTTTGAACAGTAAGATTCTTTTTTTTTTTTTTTGATCCAAAGTACAGCAAGTACAACAGTAAACTTTTGAAAAATTCTTACTATTTAAAATAACTGTTTTATATTTTAATATATTTTAAAATGTAATATATTCCTGTGATTTCAAAGCTTAATTTTTAGAATCATTACTTCAGTCACATGATCCTTCAGAAATCATTCTATTTTTATTTGCTGCTCAAAAAACATTTATTATTATTATTATTATTATTATTATGTTGAAAACATATTTTTTCAGGTTTCTGTTTTCAGAAGAACATTATTTATCTGAAATACAAATCTTTTGTAACATTATAAATGTCTTTATCATCACTTTTGATTAATTTAAAGCATCCTTGCTAAATAAAAGCATTAACTTCTATAATTTCTGTCCAAATAAATAAATAAATAACATTATACTGACTCCAAGCTTTTGAATGGTATAGAGTATAATGTTAAAGGCTGATCTTTGGATTTTTCTATTGATCAAAGAATGCTGAAAAAACAAATAATAACTGTTCAATACTCAACTGTTAATACTAATACTAATACTACTACTACTACTACTACTACTAATAATAATAATAATAATAATAATAACAGTTTCTTGAACAGCAAATCAGCATATTAGAATGATTTCTGAAGGATCATGTGACACTGAAGACTGGTGTAATGATGCTGAAAATGTAGCTTTAATCGAAGGAATCAATTACATTTTAAAATATTTTCAAATAGAAAACAGTTATTTTAAAAACAATAAAATGTAATGTAAATGTAAAATATAAAAAAAAATTAATTAAAATAACACTAATCTTACTGTTAAAAACTTTTGACTGGTAGTGTAAATTACATATTCCTTAATAAACGGGCACAATAAGTACTCTATAATTTAAAGCGAGCCATTTCAGCCAGAGACAAATTAAAACATTTAAAACTTTAAATATCATTACATTTCTAACTAGTGAACATTAACTTATGATCCATATTGTAGCTATAATCCTTTTTAATGAAATGCATTATAAAATGTCTTTAAAATAAGACCTTTGCTTTGGAGTAAATAGGTCAAAGGTTACAGTCGGTTATGTTTAGATAACGAATGAGAAACATGCTTAAACTGTATTTCTTTTAGGTGTACGCATAATAGCAGCCATAATATACAAATGCCTACAAAACTCTTAATATAAGCAAGTATAAGAAAATGTTAAAAGAATAGTGGACTAAAAAAAAACCACTGTAAACTGTAATTATTCATCTCTAATTTCACATATAATTTACTAACTTTTTTTTCCATTACTTGGTGTAACAGGAATAACAGTCTCAGTCACAATCCTTTCTTTACATCTTTTTCCATACAAGAAGTGAAGGTTGACTGATTCTGTCATTCTGCCGCATAACTAATTTTATATTTATCGGTGGGGAAAAATTAAAATGAAAGTGAGCAAATAAATGCAGAAGTTTTGTTTTCGGGCGAACTGTCCCTTTAAGCGCACTTCTCACAAAGCGATTCCAAACATTCCCAATCTGACAGCTTGTAACTATAGAATAACTGTTTGACAGCTGTTTGACAAAGAAACTAGCGCCCGTCAAAAAACTACAAATCCGTGACCATAAAAAACCTCTAACCTGGCAGGGTGAACGATCTGTTGAAAAGCTGATACAGAAGAACTTTGACGCCGTCTAAGTAGAGTCTGATGAAGCCGAGGATACAAGGCAAAAACCACCACATGTTTGAAGATGACAGCGAGTGTCTCAGTATTTACGCTCCGTGCTGAAGTGTTTCAGCTGTTCGTACGATAGTTCCGCTCTCTACGTCAATCACTGTAGATGACCTACAGAGTCTGGATGCCGATTTACGAGGTGTAACCTCTACCAAGAAAGAAAAAAAAATGTAGCTGGTGAAGATTACTTACAAGATGTAAATAGTCCAGGCTACGGACGCCCATTTCCACCGCGGGATAAAGAGGGTTATTGCGACTTTTATCTCACAATTCTTTTAAAGTATTTTTTCTCAATTCTGAGAAAAAAAAGTAGGAATTGCAAGATGTAGAGTCAGAGTTGAAAGTTTATATCGCTTACTTTCCCCCCGCAAAACTCCGAAGAAACAAAGCGGGAATTATGAGATAAAAAGTTGCAACTGTGTGGAAACGGGATACCATACTGCCTAGTTAAAGAGACAGATCACCCAAAAATTACACCATATTTCCTCACCCTCAAGTTGCTCCAAACTTGTCAAGTCTTTAGTCAATGTTATTTATAGAGCGCTTAATACAACAGTTTGTACAAAAGCAGCAGTTTGTACAAAAGCAGCTTTACAGTATTAAACAGGAAAATAGTTTTTCAATAATGCAAACCAAATTCAATTGCTGTAAAGCAGCTTCAAAGAAAGAACAATAGAAACAGTAGGCTACATTTTCCAGTTAAAGTCAGTTCACTGTTAATTCAGTGATGTCAACGTCAAGCTCAGCTCAGTTCTCTTCCAAAGTCCAGAGTACAGAAATATATGAGTATGACCTGTATATGTTTCCTTCTTCTGTTGAACATAAAAGAAAGTGTTTTAAGAATGAGGGTAATCAAACAGTTGCAGGTTTCCACGGGCTGGTTGTTAAATATATAAATAAATACTATAAAAGCCAATGGGTACCAGAAACTGTTGTACATTCTTCAAAATATCTTATTTTGTGTTCAGCAGAAGAAAGAAATTAACAACTTGAGAGTGAGTAAATGATGACAAAAAATTTCTCTTTCTTTAAGAGATACCTTGAATAACAATTGAGATTTTCGTGGCCAGTGCGGGTGTAATAACTGAAGAGCTAGCCAATATAATGCCAGTAGCCTATAATAACATTTGGTAACACTTTAGAATAAGGTTCATTAGTTAACTACATTAGTTAACATGAACTAAGAACAAACAATACGTCTACAGCATTTATTTATCTTAGTTAATGTTAATTTCAGCATTTACTAATGCATTATGTAAAACCCAAGTTGTTTGTTAACATTAATGCACTGTGAACTAACATGAACAAACAATGAACGACTCTTAACTAACATTAACAAAGATTAATTAATAGTATAATACATGTATTGTTCACTGTTTGTTCACGTTAGTTAATACATTAACTAATCCTAATAAATGACACCTTAGTGTAAAGTGTTTAATTTAAACAATATACTCAATGTTCACAATACACTATTTGCACTATTTTTAAATTACACTAGGTGGCATAATCTTTCATTTAAAAAAATGGTCAGTTTAGATTTTTCGGGTAGTTGGGTTTAGTTATCAGCCAATGCAGATGACAATCAGATGCAATGACAGACTGACATATCAAAATCTCTTTAATTCAAATATGCTTTGCAATGTTATTTTATGACGTAATGCAAATGGGTGACAAATATTCTATATATGTAGGATATGAGTATGCTTTTGATCCTCTTCCAGCTCATTCCCCCCATAAATTTATTTATTTATTTTATTATTTAAATTTTTACTTTTTTTGGGCCTAAATTTTGTCAACTGGAGAGACCCTCAAATTTAGCAGTTTACTTTAGATTCTTCTTTAAATAACTATTTCTCAACTCCACTACTGGGGATCCACCTACCTGAATGTTTTAGATGTCTTACTAATTAAAACACCCGATTCAACTCATCAGCTTTTTAGTGTGTTAATTAATGAGACATCTAAAACATTCTGTACAGACTGGAGCTGGGATATAGATATGTCAGATGTTCTTGTGCCATTGAATTACACAACGCAAGATGTGCTTTTGGAACATTCTCAAATCTTGCTGGATAACATGGATCATCAGGTTTTACTTGTGGAGTTGCCAGATCAACAGCTTAAGTTCTGCTGTCATTACACACACACATACACAGAGAGAGAAAGAGAGAGAGAGACATTCCTAAGACATTCTAAAATTGATGTTAATTTTTTGATTAAACTTTTGACAAGAATTAAAATGAATACAGTCGTATTAGAGAAATGCAAGATAGAAATATCTCCATTAGTGGTCTCTCTTTCTCTCTCTCTTTCTTCTGCATGTGTGTGTGTGTGTATAAATATATTTCACTCTACATTATGGGCACAAGCAGTTTTTTTTCTGACTGGAGCAAACAGGCACTCATGTAGCCTACTGTCATACATGGGGGATGTGTGCCATGAAAACCCCTCAAGAGAGAGAAACGCAAACCTGGGGCTCAGCTTTGGTGCAGTGACAGCAGGTTGTGGAGAATCCTTGATGTTTGACTAGTACTATGTAAACAGACATTTTCTACTGCAAGTGCTCTCAGGCCTTATAAGTAGGGATTTTGTCTGAGAAAAGAGACTGAATGTCTCAGATTGTGGAAACTGAGCACCAAGGAAATCTTTCTTTGAGCAATTTAGTGCATAATTTAAACCTGGACCTGTTACTGAATTTTTATAATGTATGAGAATTAGAAAATAAGAGGAAAATGTTGGACATGGGTCAATTGGACAGCACAGAAGAGGCTGAGATGTGACTAAATGACAACTTGGTTTTCCACATCAGCACTCAGGATTTGTCCTCGAGGCATAAATCAATACCACTGATCAAAACCGAATAATTACATGTCATTGTGACCTGCGGAGCTTCTGTCTTGCCTCCTCTACCCTCTTCTTGTCTTCATCTCTTTTAGCGGGCATGTTGCTTTATCCTTTCAGGGCAAGAGAGTGTGCTTCCCCTGAGCATGTTCTAACACTGGCCTGAATCCCTACTCACACTCATTCTTTCCAGAAGTGCTAAGCCTCCAGACAAACACGCACTCACGCATAAACTCGATCTTCTCTCTCCCTCTTTTCTGCTTACTCCGGATGCTAGATAGCAAAACAGCTGTTGTATTTCCCCCTTCAGAGTTTGTTTGTATCTACAGACTCCTTGTCAGAATGGATTCAGAACAACAGCATTTTTAACCTGGGAGCTCCAACCCTCCCCCATCTCTCTCTCTCTCTCTCTCTCTCTCCCTCCACCACTTCTTATTTTCTCTTTCTCCAGTTCCACTGTTCCAAGAACAGTTGTGTAATTTGTTACATATGCACACATGGAGTGTAGATGTTGGCATTCGTTGCATGAGCTGAGCATGGGTGAAAATTCTGTCATCATTTACTCACCCTCATCCAAACCCATAAGACTTTCATTCATCTTTTTTTCAAACACAAAGATATGTTTGAAACCTGAGAGATTTCTGGCCCTCCTTTGAAAGTCATGGTAACCAAAACTTAGATGATCCAAAACGTTGTTGCAAAATATGCACTGTATTTATGTATTTCTGTATGCATGTATGTTTTGATTGATTGATTGATTTAGTTTGACCTATGCCATATTACATCATATGCAAAATTCAATCTGAATTCAATATAATAACCACTGGCAGTTTGGGTGTCTTCATTGACTCCGAATGAGTATATCAACTGAGTTGTGGTCATTTTGTAAAAAAAAAAAAATAAAATAATAATAATAATAATAATAATAATAATAATAATAATGTATTGTGAATGTATACTCTTTAAAAAATGGGTCCAAATTCTTGTTTTCATTTTAATAATCTAAAAAAAAAAATAATGTGCTATAAAGAACCTTTTGTGCAATTGAAAGTTTCCATGAATAGATTCTTCATGGAATCACATGCCAACCTTTATTTTAAAGATTTTTATGAAACACTTCACATCATTCTATCACACAAAAAAATGTATACACCTAGAAACATTACATATCAAATGATTTTTATTATCCTTATGAGCTTTTTATTGAACTTTAATGATTTTGTATTCAGTTGAGAAATCAGACATCTTCAACAAGCACATTGAAATCTGGGTTAACTACAACCTACCTGCCCTCTATTTGTCCTTCAGGTAGGAAATGTAAGCGCTTCATTGTGTTCTGTCGGTATAGCAGTTCACTTGTCTCACTGATATGGGTTTAGCGGTTCTTTCTCAAGCTCACTCGCATAGATGGCCTAGGTTCGAGGGCAATTTGGCAGTTGGACGCGCTCATGATGCGCTATGGTGACTGTGCTGACACTTGAGATTCCTCTCACGTTCAGAGCGGAGTATTTAATCGGTGAGTCACAATGCTCGTGGCGTGAAATTGTAGCCGTTTTGAAAAAGACGAAATAAATAAACATATATATACTCTGAAGAATGAAAAAATATAACGCATAATGCCGATTACGGAAGATACGCTGATTGTAGGCAAGACACTGGTGAATGAAAACAAAACGAACAAATATAAAGACATATGAAGCTGTAGCCGTGAGTTCTCTTTGAATCTCTCCATAACGAATGGCTAAAGGAACGAACCAAATTCCAAACGCTCTCACATCTTCAGCGCACAACAGGCGAACCACTGTTCTATGGCAAGCTGTTTTAAAATTTATTTCATAAACTCAACTATATATTTTTACGTTTCTATACTGTCATCATATGTGACCATACACCACAAAACGAGTCGTAAGGGTCCATTTTTTCAAACTGAGATTTATGCATCATCTGAAAGGTGAATAAATACGTTTTCCATTGGTGTATGGCTTGTTAGGACAATATTTGGCCAAGATATAACTATTTGAAAATCTGGAATCTGAGGGTTCAAAAAAAATCAAAATACTGAGAAAATCGCCTTTTAAAGTTGTCCAAATTGAGTTCCTAGCAATTCGTATCACTAATCAAAAATTAAGTTTTGATATATTTACGGTAGGACATTTACAAAATATCATCGTGGAACATGATCTTTACTTAATATCCTAATGATTTTTGGCATAAAACAAAACCTGATCATTCTGACCCATACAAAGTATTGTTGGCTACTGCTACAAATATACCTGTGCTACATACGACTGGTTTTGTGGTCCAGGGTCACATATATTCAATCTTACTAATAACTTTATTAAAGACAGCCTTCTGACTAGATACATAAAATAAATAGTAGCTATTTAGATAAATGGTATACCTATAGGTGACAGATACAGGTATTACCCGAGTATCCAATTATAAATAAGCACTAATTTAACTGAAATGGATAACTACAAACTGCTGACAGTTACTAGTACCAGATTGTTCATTCCTGCTCCTGGAGGGCCACAGCTCCAATCCCCATTAAACACACCTAAACCAAAGTAATCACTGTCTTCAGGACTACTAAAATCATTCAGGTTCATGTTGGGACAAGCTGGAGCTAAAATCTGCAGGACAGTGGGACTGCAGGACTGCACACTCCTGAAGTAGTAGCTCAAAAATGAATAGTTGTAGTAAAACTGGAAAAGGTGGCGGCAGCAACTGAAATACACCATTCTATGAACAGCTGATATATTAGCAAATATAATAAACTAAAGAAATTAATGGGAAAACTGATGCAACTAACAATGGGGATCGCTGCTGTAACTGTTGAGGATAAGGTACTAGTATGTACTAGTATATAACACATAAGTACTAATGACTAATTGAATAAACAGCCTTACTAGTGAATGCTCTGGAATATAAACAAAATTATCTATTGAACAATACTAATGAAATGTTAATATACTCATTAATAATTATAAAAATATACTACTTGCGAAAATAGATACTATTTGATTTAAATGAATAAATGTTAAACAGGCTTGCCATATGTGTAAACTTCCAGTGCCATTAACTGGTGTAACATTTTTTGCTTTAGTTTATCAGACAGCAGAAATGAGAGACATCTAAAAACTGTACACTATAAGCAGATGGCACTCAGAAGATGCCATGCTTTATAACAAATGATAGCCCTTGATATCATATCTCAACTTTTATTGTACATTTTTGCTATGTTTTTGCTCTCTGATGTCTATTTGGGAAGGTAAGAATTGAATTCATGAAATACAGTGACTGTATCCTTTGCATATAGCTATACTTAATGACAAAACAAGTTCTTTTCTCATAAACGGCAGGAAAAAGTCCAATGAAATTAAATTTAAACATGGATAGCATAAGGTGCTGTGTTGTTCCTTTTTGAGTCCCCGATTTCAAATTCAAATAAATTTGAGCAGGTTCAAATTGGAATCAAATCATATGGAATGATTTGAATTGGTATTGCGTCTGCATTAACAGGTGGAAAGAAAGCAGCTATTTTCAATGGTTACCGACAGCCAGTGAAGCGCAACACGTTAGTGGAAAAGGACACCCCAATCAATGTCAGTATGTTTAAATAAAAAATACCGAATCAGTGCTGTCCACTCAAAATTCTCATTCTTGGAGTTAAACAGGTTAGTCACAGGGCACTTACCAGAGTCACCCTTTGCTCCCTTGTTGATCAGTGCCAAAGCTGGGACACCCGGTGCATGTCCTTAAAGACGCATCCAATAATGTCAATCAAATTCCGTGATCACAATCCACATCTCGACATATATACCATAATATCACGTACAAAATGAGCAAGATCGCAAAAATAAACAGTGCAACCAGTATTGCTTTGGTGACTGGGGATATTAAAGACTGCATGATACCGGCGAGCTGGAGAAAGCAGACACCACCGTGAGCGCAATGAAGATGGATACGCGTTCAGGCGCCAGCAGCGTCCGATCCGGTCCGTATCTGCATTGGTGCGTGCCGAGTGGGGAACCTAGAGTGAAACGCGTGGGCTCTTCAAAAACATGACACGCGAAAGAGCGCTGCCTCATCCATTGGTGATCTCTCACACCATTTGCGCAAGGGGGCACGATACTCCGAGGTCCCTTCAGGATACCCATCATCCAATACAGCTTGCTTAAAAGATAGATTCAATCAATTAAAAGGTATAATTATTAGGATGTTAATGTTAAATGTGAAAGATCTTCAAACAAAGAAAAGAAAAATGAAAAATCATATAGCTCTACATATTTAAGTTGCGTTACAAAGTGATTTTTAAAAACAAATTATAGGTTTTTAAAATGAGTAACGCTCTTGGTATTAAGGTTTTTGTCCTACAAACGAGGTGTCCTTGAATTACATTGCTACCAGATCCAAAGGTGAGAATAATGTGGGTTGTGTTTTATTTCAACTTTAATCCCAACTGCGCTAGTCATTTATCCGATAATGGTGATTCCCAGTGAGTCAGATCAAAAATATTTACCATAGTTAAAATAATAGAAGTAGAAGAGCTGCTTGTACGCTTCTATTGTTGCAACGCGTTCGCTTAACACTAGATGGCGTAAGAAACCAGTCTATTTGCTGTCTGCTAGGGGGCGCTATTGCCATGTCACCACGAATGCCAAAAATGTATTAAAATTAGAACCGCGTCCAAAACTGTGGCAAGCGCATGTTCAGAGATTTTTTTTAGCAGAACTGGCACTGCAGTGTATTAGAGGTAAACACGTTGTTTGTCTGATTCTAAAATGCTGTAGCAGAAATCACATAGGCTACTGAATTTGTTTCAAAGATTGTCACCACCTTCAGCAGATCATTTGTTTTACACTAAAGATTCTGTCGACGTCTTGTCACAATTAACAAATATCAAAGTTACACGTCTTCTATGAGTTTTCTGTGTATAAAGATTGTTTCTAATAATTTATCCACACACACCAAAGCTTGTTCTAATACTTAAACGCTCAAAAAAGCTCAGGTAGGGCGTGGCAAGGCGCGTCTTTTCCCTGCACAGTGTTTTGAATCATCACTCTAATTAGACTGTACAGACAACTGAGCTGTTGAATAGCATTGGGCCACGCTTGGATCACTCAAGAGGGGTGGGTAACTTAAGTTCGGCTTAGCTTTACCTTCGAGATACTGGTAGTTTAGAATTTTTTATCTTTGCGAATTATTGATGTTGCTCGAGGTTTGTTTTAATCTTATATATTTTCACAGCAAGATGACTTCCTACACGTGGATTTTACTTCTTTTGGCAAGTCTTGTGGCAACAAGAGCGCAAGGTATGGTTTCCTATCTAAACTGTTGACATTTTGTTTTGGTAACAGCGCTTGTAACATGTGTAGCACTTGGAATTATCATAACCCGAAATAACGCAACAAAAACACGTATGGACGATATAAACGCTCGTTTTAAGTTGTAATTGAAGCGAGGAATTAAAAGTATATGCCTGCTATCTCAGTTATTCAATATTTTGTATTGTAAAAAGTGGGTTGCGTGATTTTAAACGACTAAAAAACTTAGTAGGCTACATTGGTTTGACTCTTCGCCATGAAATCGTTCCACATACAAGCAGCATGACTCACCAACCCATGGGAAGAATGGCAAGAGAATTATAGCACCAAGCGTTTGTTTTTGTAACACAGTATTGGTAATATTTTTAAAAACTAGACCAAAGACCAAAAGTTATGACATGCGTGTAAACCAGAGCTACGGAAACTGAGATTAGTGATCTGCCCATGTATTCCCAGCTTCCTTTGCCTTTATTCCTAACTTAAAATACAGAGTTAATATGCATAATTTACAGAGCAGTTTTTTCTTCACTACACCTCTAAAACAAACCATAAATAGTACACAGCGGCTTTGCTTGTTGTTTGAGGCTTTTGTTCTAACTTTAAATATTGTAAATTTTACATTAACAATGCATGATGCTAGCAAATGCATGGGTGGCATAATGTTGTACTGTTTCATATTTAATGTTTTTTGCAGGCATGTGAGTGAGTGACGATAAATAATTTTGCCAAATGCTAAAACAACATTGTTAATGAAGCAATGAAAAAACTCTCTCATTGTTTGGCATCTCTGCTAACTCAAATCTCCAGCTAGACTTTGAAGATCACTTTTTTTTTTTCCCAACAACAACAAATTTTGCTCTGAATTATCAGCTGTCAAGTTACCTTGAACAGTGCACTAAATATACTTGATTCCGTGATGTTGACCCATACTTCCTGTGTTCCTACATTGTGTTTCTGCATTGCGTCTCAAAGTAAACCACAGCTACTCTGCTTTGTACTAAATGGGACATTGATGTTCTACCATGATTTTAAATTAGTTTGAGATTAGTCAAAGGGTTTTGGGGGTGAGAAATGCTCAGAGGGCAGCACGACAGGCATAACGTACAGGGCAGAACAGATCTTGGCAGAAGTGTTTTACATTTAATATGTGCGTCACTCAAGTTGCTTGAAACTTTGCTTTTCCCAAACTCTAAATGTAATTTTTCCCAAATGTATTTTTTATGCAATGTAAGCCGATTGCATAAACATACACACAGATAAAAGAACTGCCCTGGTTTCAGCTGTGACTCAACCACCAGTCATCATCATGGGTTTTGCGTAGACCATAATGAAAACACTGCATTGCCCTGGCAACGTAAGCCACAGGATGCGGCCTCCGCCAGGGTGTTTCGTGTGGCAGGCACACTGTGGCACGCTTAACATCACGTGTGTCGCGTGTAGTGTACATCAGAAAACGTTTGTTTCATATTTTTATGGTAAAAATTAGTTTAGTTTTGCTGTATGTCACCTCAAGGGTTGTGAATGTTTGGTCACAATGTGAATCCAATGTGACAGACAATAGATACGTACAGTGTATTGCTGGGTGGGGTTTTTGTGTGAAAGTGAGCTGTCAAATTCCAATCATTTAATCTAGTCAAGGCTTTTACCCTCTAGATACTAGACTGGTTTGTTTCGGCTCATGCAGAAGTAACCGAAGGAAGGAACTTTTTAAAATTTGCTGCAGTGCTAATAGCCTTTATATTTGGGAATGATTTCAACAATTACTTGCAGTCTCATTCGAGTTGCTTCACTTGAGTTGCATCCTTTTTGTGGGTTTTGTACTGTGCTGCGGAGCCACATGTAAATTGCATAATTCAGCTCAAATCAGGCTAATTGGTTTCCATTTGATCAAATTTAACAATTTGGATTGCTAATGACCTAGTTCATGAATTAATTAGTCAAATTCCATTAGGTATTTATGGGCTGTTTATTGTAATGAATATTTTAGATATCAGCTGTATTTGGAGTGTGACTGTATTGCTTGGATATGCATAAATTTGTTGCTTGCAGTGAAAATATTGGCCTTAGTAAATCCAATGAGTGCTTTTGAAGTGGCTGGATGCGTCCTCTATACAAAAAAACCTTTCTAAGTATTTATAGGACAGAGATTGAAAATGTATATAAAATTCATGCACAATTTTGATTTAGGTAAGAGATTTAAGCTTGAGTTTGGTTGGGATTAAACTAGACATAAAGCTACTAGAGACAAAATATTAAAATAACTTAACTTCTTGCAGATTTGAACCTTGCTGATGCCTTTGATGACGAGTGTAAGTAAAGGATGATCTACTTTTTGATGTTTAATGTTATATAATATACAAATATTAAATATAATAAAGTAACTTGCAAGCAAATGTGGAAAACCTTACTCCCAAACTTGTTTCTGTTGTAGCGCATCTTTCTTTATATTGTCGTTTCAAATTATTAACAATGTTATTATGATTTTAAGCCCCTGCAAAGCCAACTGTGAAACCAGCCCCACCCAAAAACCCAGATTCAGGTAACCTTTTAACATTATGCCCGGACATATTTTAGTTGCCATAATTGTTGTGTTAATTCAGATAGGCATGTGGAAAACCTTACTCCCAAACTTGTTTCTGTTGTAGTGCATTTTTCTTTATATTGTCGTTTCAAACTATTAACAATGTTATTATGATTTTAAGGCCCTGCTAAGCCATCTGTGAAACCAGCCCCACCCAAAAACCCAGATTCAGGTAACCTTTTAACATGATGTCCAAACATATTTTAGATGCCATAATTGTGTTAATTCAGTTATGTGGGCATGTGGTATGTGCAGAGACTTAATTAACATGGTTTTACATTGCTTTTGTAGGGTTTGATCTTTCAGATGCCTTCGATTTGGGTAAGACCGTTTGGGCTCAGAAATGTGTGCAAAAAGAGTTAAATGAATTGTTATTCTATCATTTTTATCACACTTTTGTGATGTTTCTGCTAAAATTGGATGAATTTGTACGAGTGAGGTCGTACAAATTCATACAAATTAGCTACCTCGTAAAATATGTACAAATTGCTGTTAGATCAGGCTGGAGTTTCTTTAAATTGCAGTTGAGTAAATTCCTCTGTTATGCTAGTTAAAAATCCACCATCCCTTTTCAGTTTAATAACTAAACTTGAATTATCCTAAACTCAAAATGAAAATTGTTTGACTATTGTTTATTGTACACAGACCCGAAAAAACCTGTTGTGGTCCCCCCCAAAAAAGAAGATGGTAAGAGAACATTATACATGCATACATTAACACCTCCCTATAAAGTTTGTGGGTTAACATTTATTTTAAGGTATTTTTGTTGTTTAAAAATATATTTGTAACTAATATTAATTAGCAACATTAGTTAGTGTTAGGGATTAGGGTTCATTTTAAGTAAGGACATGTGACAAGAAGGGCACTGTGAAATAAAGTGCAGACAGTGTATATAGTAAACCCAAATTTATAGGTTTTTATTGAGCTAATTTAAGGTCATTTATTGATGCCTTTTGTCTTTTTGTAAATGAGTGTGTTAATAAAATTAATGTACTCCTTTGTTCTTTTTTTATTGTATTTGCAGATAAAAAGAAACCATCTGGAGGTAAAATATAACTGCATACACTTCAATGTTTCTGTGTTGCTACATGTATGTTTCTACTTTAAATCAGATGTCGCTTTGTTTTTTTTGTACAGTAATCAAATTACCATTGCAAAAATTAACATGGTGTTTTCATTCTCAGGAGATTTCGATCTGTCTGACGCATTTGGTCCAGGTAAAAATGTGTTTCGCTTTTTCCGTTAACCTATGGGCTGTGTGTAATTTCCATGTTTGTCATGTTTTCTTTCTTCCTTTTCTTCCTTCCAACCAAAAATATTCTTTTTCCCCTTATGATATTTACTCATGATAACCCTCATGTCATTTCAAACCATGACTGACTGACTGACTTCTGTTAAGCACAGCAAATTTCCCTTTAAAATAATTGATATTGGGTATTAAATATAAATATTCATGTAAAGCTACAACTTGAAGGGGCCATGAGCTGCCTTTTTTATTATTTTGTGCTGTTCTCTGAGGTCCAATTATAATGTTATTAAGCTTTTTGCATCAAAAAATTTAGAAGTAATAGGCTATTTTCTTTCCTGTTTTAATCTCCCTCATTGGAACACTCTGTTTGAATAAGCGTGGCAGATTGTAGACCTGGAAGTAAATGCCCAATGATATGATTGTCTTTTCTTTTTTTTTTTTTTTATGTGACAATGATATGATTGTCTAACAGGTGTGTATGTTTAAAGCCTACATCCTTCACAGATGGACACTGCTGTGATTTAGGGACTTTTACTCGCTTAAAGTACAATTTATGTCCTACTAATGATATTGTTTTTAGATGCACAGTGACAGTTTGTAGTTTACATGTATATGTATATGTATATATGTACATATACAGGTGCATGTCAATAAATTAGAATGTCGTGGAAAAGTTCACTTATTTCAGTAATTCAACTCAAATTGTGTAACTCGTGTATTAAATAAATTCAGTGCACACAGACTGAAGTAGTTTAAGTCTTTGGTTATTTTAATTGTGGTGATTCTGGCTCACATTTAACAAAAACCCACCAATTCACTATCTCAACAAATTAGAATACTTCATAAGACCAGTAAAAAAAAAAAAAAAAAAAAAAAAACATTTTTGGTGAATTGTTGGCCTTCTGGAAAGTATGTTCATTTACTGTATATATACTCAATACTTGGTAGGGGCTCCTTTTGCTTTAATTACTGCCTCAGTTCGGCGTGGCATGGAGGTGATCAGTCTGTGGCACTGCTGAGGTGGTATGGAAGCCCAGGTTTCTTTGACAGTGACCTTCAGCTCATCTGCATTTGTTGGTCTCTTGTTTCTCATTTTCCTCTTGACAATACCCCATAGATTTTCTAAGGGGTTCAGGTCTGGTGAGTTTGCTAGTCAGTCAAGCACACACAAACACCATGGTCATTTGACCAACTTTTGGTGCTTTAGGCAGTGTGGGCAGGTGCCAAACCAAAAAAAAAATTGCTTGACAAGCGTCTTAAGGCTGCGGTTCTCTCGGTTGGTTGTGCATCTTTTTCTTACACACTTTTTCCTTCCACTCAACTTTCTGTTAACATGCTTGGATACAGCACTCTGTGAACAGCCAGCTTCTTTGGCAATGAATGTTTGTGGCTTGCCCTCCTTGTGAAGGGTGTCAATGATTGTCTTCTGGACAACTGTCAGATCAGCAGTCTTCCCCATGATTGTGTAGCCCGGTGAACCAAACTGACCGTTTTCAAGGCTCAGGAAACCTTTGCAGGTGTTTTGCGTTGATTATCTGATTGGCATGTCACCATATTCTAATTTGTTGAGATAGTGAATTGGTGGGTTTTTGTTAAATGTGAGCCAAAATCATCACATTTAAAAGAACCAAAGACTTAAACCGCTTCGGTCTGTGTGCACTGAATTTATTTAATACACAGGTTTCACAATTTGAGTTGAATTACTGAAGTAAACAAACTTTTCTATGAAATTCTAATTTATTGAGATGCACCTGTACATTATATAATTACTATTCCCCGCCTCCAGTTTATTCATGTGTTTGAAGATGAAACATCACAGGGAACGCATTGCATTCTGGGAAACAGTATCCCATGCAGTGTCTTCAGGTGCATACATCAAATTTCAGCGAATGTAGCAGGCAGTCCGGGCATTTTGTGCATACAGAAAATTTACATACTACTCACAGTATACACATAACATACTGCAATATAGTATGAGTTGTATGGTAGTATGCCATTCCGAACACAGCTTCTGTACTGATTTCAGTGTACTTGTTATATTTAGCAAATATCTGGTCATCTGGGTATTCCATGCATACAGAAAATTTGCATACTGCACATACTGGGTACTGCAGAAATCGTAAGAGTAGCATGATAGTATGGCATTTTGAACACAGCCACTGTTTTCTAACAACTTGCAACTTTTGCTTTCTCAGTTCATGAATTTAGTAGATCGTGTGCTGCTATTCATGGCTATTGCCAGTGCTATTAGTTTTCCTGTTCTGCTTGTTTTAAAATTGCTGTTTAGAATGTTTAAGCAGTATCCGATCATGCCATATGGGTTTTTTATCCTCTCTACAGATACTGAGCCCAAAAAACCTGTGATCCCACCCAAAGAGCGAGGAACTGGTATGTTTCTGCCAACTTCTGTTTTTAGGGTCTTGTAATGGTGTCATTTATGGGCTCTTTTTGCATGTTTAAAAAATTGTGTATTTTTAGTAATAATGCATGACCTCAAGGTGTTAACGCATTTCAGATTTACACATAAGTCAAGGTGTAAAATATCAAAGAGTTTGTCCCTTTAAAAAAAAAAAAAAAAAAAAGTCAGTGTTTTGTTTACACCACAGCCCAGCAAAGTCACACATGATAGCTTGTGAAAGCCACAGTTGTTAAATTAAGTCTAATAGATTCTCTCTTAAGATTTAATATGAAACTGTAAACATGTAATTTATGTTGGTAATGATACTAGTGTTGCAGTATAATTATAATGCAGAGGCTGACTAAACATTTGAGCTCCAATAGAAAGCATATTTGCTTTGCAAATTGCTCTCTATTCTGTGCATTCTCTGTTCTCTATATATTGAACTATATTCAATTTACTAAATAGGAATTAATAAATATAAGAACAAGTAACTGATTTAGAGAAGAAAATGACACTTCAGATTTTAGAGAGCATTTGATTGGACAGAAAATCTGACTAGAAACTGAGGTGCACAATTATTTTGGATTGGTATCAAGAAAATGTAAATTTTGAATGCATATCCTCAAAGTCAAATTGTCATAATTTAAGAGCACACAGCTTACAGATAAACTTTAAAACATGAATGCTAAAACCTGCAAATGAAAGATGATTTTATGGTCTTTATGGATTGTGTCCACATTTTGGGCCAGATTTGCTAAACAGAGCAAATTAGTGTTAGAGTGAAATTCCACAAAAGCACCAGTGGGAGGGGAAAATTCTGCGTGTGACTTTCTGACAGACGCAAACCAGATCATTTCCATAATGATCAGCGTAATCTACCAAGAGCGGCACAAATTAGTGCCTGCTTTAAGACATGCTTTTTTGTGTGTTAATGGCGCAAATACCAGTAATTTAACAAGCGCAAAAGCATGCTTTATTTGAAAGAAATGCACTTCCAAAACAAAGATTCACATATAATGTACTCACCCCATTGTCATCCAAGTTCATGTCTTTCTTTTGTCAGTCGTAAAGAAATTGTTTATTGAGGAAAACTTTATGGTGCCCCGATTTTGAACTTCCAAAATGCAGTTTAAATGCGGCTTCAAACGATCCCAAATGTGGTTGTAAACGATCCCAGCCAAGGAAGATGGGTTTTATCTAGAAACGATTGGTTATTTTCATTTTAAAAAAATAGTTTAAATACTTTTTAATCTCAAACGCTCGTCTTGCCTTTCTCTCCCTGAACTCTGTGTATTCTGGCTCAAGACAGTTAGGGTATGTGGAAAAACTCAGACTGTATTTTCTCCCTCAACTTCAAAAATCTTTTCAAAATCATCCTACATCGCTGCAGAAGCACAGACCCAGTCTTTGCAACGTGAATATGCAAATATCATCAAACACCCTTAACAAAAAAGGTAAAACAGCGATATAGGATGATTTTGAAGTTGAGGGAGAACTTGAGATGGGAGTTTTTTGACATCCCCTAACTGTCATGAACCAGAACAAAAACAGTCCCGGCAGAGTAAGACAAGACGAGCATTTGGCATTAAAAAGTATATAAATTGTATTATTTTTATTAAAATAACCGATCGTTACGCTAGATAAAACCCTTGTTTCTCAGCTGGGATTGTTTACAATCGCATTTGGGATTGTTTGAAGCTGCATTTAAACTGTGTTTTGGAAGTTCAATATCAGGGCACCATATCAGTCCTTTATATGGAGAAAAATACTGATATGTTTTCCTCAAAAAACATAATTTCTTTACGACTGAAGAAAGAAAGACATGAACATCTTGGATAACAAGGGGGTGAGTAAATTATTTGTAAATTGTTGTTCTGGAAGTGGACTTCTCTTTTAATAGTCTCCTCCCATAAATTTTGCGTCTGAAAAGGAAACTCCTACAAATGCCTATTCAGTAAGGTCAGGCGCAAAAATAACCCTGTTCACACCTTTTCAGCACTAAGTGTTCACTGTGTGTCTTTAGCAAATCCTGACAGTACTATTTTAATGCTAAAAGACGGTTTGCGCTGGCGCAAGCTGTTAGCAAATCTGGCCCATAATCAGTCATTTTCAAATTCAGTGAAATCCTATAATCACTGATCTATAAACCCAATCTGATTCTTATGGGTATTACACTGCTTTTCTCATGAAACTTTGCATTAATTTTTCATTAAGGTGGTGGATCTTTTGATGACAAAGACCTTTTTGATGTGAATGAGGGCGGTGAATACAACCCAGATGGAGGGCGAAGTGGAGGTTTGCATCATTATTTTTACTTCAGCGTTTTCTTTGGTTTTTATGACTCAAGTACTGTCAAGTTTTGTATCCAAGCCATTTGCAAGCCTCAAATGCAATCACAATACCTTAAATTAAAAGCATCTGTTAATAATAGGGGTGTGACGAGACGCTTATCTCACAAGACGAGACAGACCGTTCTGTAACTCCCCAACCGGACCTCACCGGAAAATTTTACCTTTTTAGTTACATCCAGCATCACTACCCCCTCCTACCCTGCCAATTTCATGAACCGGGACGCCCCCGTTGCTTAAAACAAAGCCATAGAGTAAAACCTTTCCCCTGCGCTTTCCCTGGGACGGCTTGCGGGAGAGCTCGTGGGTGATTTCCTTTTATATCATTAACCACTGGCCACGAGCTTTGGGGCTCTGCTCTCACTGAGCATATTTATTTATATAGCATAATTTATTTTATTTGAGATCAACTACAAACTGTTTAGTTTATAAAGTTTAGTTTTGAAATGTAAGTCAATAACAATAGGCTGAAGCCAGAGCCAATGGGGAAAGTCTTCGGTGATGAGACCCCGCCCCATTTTGGAGGTTCTGCCCACTTTTGGAGTTCCCGCCCCATTTTGGAGATCTCCGGTCTGCAGTTTTATATACTTGCAAAATGGGGCGGGAACTCAAAGTGGGCAGAACCTCCAAATAGGGACGGGGTCTCATCACGCAAAGACTTTCCCCGTTGGCTCTGGCTTCAGCCTATTGTTATTGACTTACATTTCAAAACTAAACTTTATAAACTAAACCGTTTGTAGTTGATTTCCAATAAAATAAACTATGCTATATAAATAAATATGCTCCGTGGCCAGTGGTTAATAGCATAAACGGGAATCACCCACAAGCCCTCCTGCAAGCCATCCCAGTAAAGAGCAGGGGAAAGGTTTTACTCTATCGCTTTGTTTTAAGCAACGGGGGCGTCCCGGTTCTTGACATTCGCAGGGTAGGAGGTGGTAGTGATGCTGGATGTAACTGAAAAGGGCCAATGTTCCGGTGAGGTCCAGTTGTGGAGTTACAGAACGGCCTGACGATCTCGTATTACATAATATTATTAACTGTTTATTACTGTTTATTGGGCATGCGTGTCATGTGCCTGTCTATCAAAGGGAGGAAGCCATGCCCTATTTTGGTGCACCCACCCTGTTTTGGAGTTCCCGCCCCCATTTGGAGATCTCCAAGCTGCAGTTATATACCCCTCCCATTTTGGAGTGAACGTGACTCGGCAGTCCACTAACTTCTTGCTGTATTTTATTATTGAAAGGACTT
>JAHKKF010522129.1:0-11105 GCA_019740295.1 Labeo calbasu
GAAGAATCATGTGACACTGAAGACTTGAGTACTGATGCTGAAAATTAGGTTTGATCACATTAATAAATTACATTTTAAAATATATTCAAATAAAAAAAGTTATTTTAAATAGTAAAAATATTTTAAATTGTACTGTTTTTGCTGTACTTGGAATGAAATAAATAAATTGGTGAGCAGAAGAGACTTCTTCAAAAAAACAAAAAAATCTTACTGTTCAAAAACTTTTGACTGGTAGTGTATATATAATTACACATATAGTGTATATTTTGAAAATATTTCCATGTATATATTTATATAATATACATATTATATAAAACATTTTTCTTAAATATATACATGCATGTGTATTTATTTATTTATATATAATAAATATACACAGTACACACACACACACGTAAACAAAAACTTATTTTGGATGCGATTAATCATTTGACACCACTAAAATTAATATATTTCTTCTGTCCGGAGGACATAGTAGTAATATTTTTTAAATGTAACACTGTAATCTTTATGAAGTATGCGTCAAAGTCAAATTTTCAAAGCAAAAATGTGGCAATTTTAAAAACAAATGGCTCAATCTCAAGAGGTAACTGCATCAAAGTCAATGTATGTGAAAACATCATTTACATCTGGCATTAATAAAAGAGCATTAAATAATGAATTAATTTCACTGTGTTTGGTAGTTCAAATGATGGTACACAATGTCAATGTGCTACGCAATAGTTAAAATTCACTTTATTTGAAGATGTAATGACTGTCCATACAGTTAAAATACGATTTGTCTGTATACCTGGAGTAATAACGGTTATGACCTAATAAAGAACTGTATCACAGATTCTCTGCTAAATGTATGAGCAACAGGCAAGTATATTCACAATAATGTAGTGCTTTTTATTAAAAAACAAACAAACAAACAAAACAAATAGAATATAAAACAAAAAAAAAAAAAGTAAAAACCAACAGCATTTTCATGAATTTATAATTACAAACTTTGAACCAGAGTGGAAGAAGTTTCGACAAACTGTACACAACATCACAAAATGCCTGCCAGTCTGTCCATATACAATGCTTGCATCTTATTTTGTGATTGTCTAAAAAGAACTAAACAAATCACACAAAAAACACACAAATACAAGAAATACAAGCATTATATTTATGACCGCTATCACAAAAAACAGAACAATCTTTTCTCATCTGAAGAACCAAAAATATGACAACAGAAAAAATTAAAAAGGAGATTAAGAACATGATATCGGGTTGACAGCGTCTTTTTCTCTGCCAAAATATAATTTTACATTTTTATGTTGGTTTGTTTTTTTAGTGTTCAACACTTTGCAGCAAAAAACGAGGAACATTATATCTTTTTCTCCTCAAAAAGTAATAATAATAATAATAATTATAATAATGTTAATATTAATTATTACAGTGACGGGTGCCAGGTGTGGGGTCACTGCGACGTCCACCTTTCCACAGAGTCCATCAGACGATCCTCCCTCTCGCAATGAGCTCAATTCAGCTTTCTGGGTAACAAAGTTTTTGGAAATTTGTAGCGATTATTATCATAACGCGTCTGCCGCTTTCATCCGCTTCTCGTAAAGTTACATGTGACAGTTCTGTCAATACAAATCGCATAATAATCATAAGAATCGTAATAATAATAATAATAATAATAACAATAATAATAATAATAATAATAATAATACATATAGGGCTGAATCCTGTACAATACAATACACAAAATCCATTATCAAGATATTGCTTTTGGAGACATTTCTCACATTTTCCCGTCTGTTTATATACATAGCTTGGCACTATACAACTTTCTTTCCTTTCGTTTGTCAGTTTTCATTGTGTGTTTTTTTCCATCTTAGGGGTCTGAAATACTTATCTGTCATAGCTGATGCATTAAGGGCAAAAATCTCATCATGATTTTGTTTATAAACATTCTCCAAGGCAAAGGCCATTAAAACCAATAAAAGAAAAGAAAACGACACTAAAACCTGGACCCGCCCCCGTCCCGCCCGCCCTACAAGCCACTCACAAAAAATATGACATCACATGATACAATAAGTTCTTGTGAATTCATGAATTTAACTGTTTATTAACTGCTGTCAAGCCCTTAGTTGTTTCCTCTTTCATATTTATATTATTAGAATGGGCTCACACACACACACACACACACACGCTCACAAACACCGTAAAGAATCTCACACGCTACCATAAACAAAAAACGCTCAAGATAACGGCATTCTAAGGCGGTATATAAAGCCAGCGCGCCTCCACTGCTAGATTTTGTCTTTTTTTTTCATTTTGAGCTGGTGAATTAAATACTTTTAAAAAAGGGGCGGGGCTGGCAGCCATTCTAACCAATCACAATGCCCACGATAACAGAAGCGAAACATTCCAGCCCAGTCCCGAAGTCCCGAGCTCACAAATATGGATACCCCCCCCCCCGTCGTGCTCTGTTACTAATGTAATTACAGTATAACAAATAAAAAATGAACAGAAAAAGAAGGTAACATACTTATGTTTTGCTTTATCATACAGCATTGATCAATACTGCGTGAGTGTTAGTGTGTCTTTTCCGTACATCTCCGGGAGCGAATGATGTCCTTGTTGTTAAAAGTGCAGTTAGCCAATGGTTTTTTTTCTCAGCTCTCTCCTTTCTCAGTCTACGGGCAGTGTGTGTGCGCTACACTGCACCTCCTATGATTTTTTTTTTTTTTTTTTTTTACATTTTTTGCCTCGTTTTCTTTCTCAAGTCAACCACAAGGTGGTGCCGGACTCCCATTTTTCCCATGTGCACCCGAAACGAAGGCCAAATATAGTACCACTTAGTCATAGGAGACATTTGACCAGTGAAGTCGTAGTTCGTCTGCGACAATTCGGTCGCCTTTTTCTTTTTTCTTCAGTTTGAACTTTCCTATGTCTGACGCTTGTACTTTTAAATGCATCTTGGTTGACGACAAATTGCATGTTCTCAGTGCACGAAGCTCGGGCTGGTCTCTCTCGTAGTTTCTTTAGAAAAAGAAACCGTGAGATATAAATATGAACTTGTCGCCTTTCACCTCTGTTTACCGCCTTGTTTTCAGGTGTAGTCCATCCACCTCTGCTTCTCTATATTCGTTATTCTCTTGCTGCTCTGCGGGCGTGCTCGGCAGAGTGTGTTGTCAGCATTACTTTCTACAAATGAATTCGCTCAGTCCAAGCGTCCGTCTGCGGAGGCGGCGACCAGAGCCTTCCTCGAGAAGATACGTCACATCTATCGCTGTAAGGGAGACGTAAAAAAAATAGTTTTTTATCAAACTAGATTTGTAGCAGCATGCGACTAAATGAGCAGATTAAGAATATACATGGTGTTTACAAGTTTTTTTTTTTAAATCTATAAAAGACAAGTCCCAGTTCTTATGAACTGTTTTATCAGTTATTCTAAATAAAATAAAGTGTACAATAATAATAATAATAAATAATATTTCCCAAATAAAATGGTGAAAATATTAATAAAGTATTATTGAAATAATACGCATTACATACATATACATAATATAACTGGCTGAATCTCCAAATATCATATGATAATAATAATAATAATAATAATAATAATAATAATAATAATAATAATAATAACAACAACATTTCCTAATTAAAACTGTGAAAAATTAATAAAATAATACATTACTGACTATAATATAACTGTCCAAATCTCCAAATTAATAATAATAATAATAAATATTAATAAAATAATACATTATTGACTATAACTGTGTGAATCTCCTAATATTATATAATAAATAAATAAATAAATAAATAAAAAAAACTAAAACTGTGAAAATGTTAATAAAATAGCACATTATTGACTATAATTGGCTGGCTGAATCTCCAAATATATAATAATAATACTAATAATAATACTAATAATAATAATAATAATAATAAAATAATATTTAATAATATAATATTTAATTTAATAATAATAGTATATAAATATTACTAAAAGCATTAATGAAAAAATACATTATTGACTATAACTGTCCAAATCTCCAAATATATAATAATACTACTACTACTACTACTACTACTATTAATAACAACAACAATAACAATACTACTACTAATAATAATAAATAGTAATAAAAGAATACATTATTGACTAAAATATAACTGCCTGAATCTCCAAATGTTATATAATTATAATAATAATAATAATAATAATAATAATAATAAACAGTATTAATAAAATAATACATTATTGACTATAACTGTCAGAATCTCCAAATATTATAATAATAATAATAATAATAATAATAATAATAATAATAATAATAATAATAATAATAATAATACTACTTCCCAACTAAAACTGTGAAAAGAGGTCAAAGAAAAAAAAAACATTTTTAAAAAGTTAAATGTAACATAGCTATATTAAATTTTAGAACACAAAACAATAATTAATAGTATTAACTATTAAAATAAATAACACATTTCCCANGTATTAATAAAATAATACATTATTGACTATAACTGTCAGAATCTCCAAATATTATAATAATAATAATAATAATAATAATAATAATAATAATAATAATACTTCCCAACTAAAACTGTGAAAAGAGGTCAAAGAAAAAAAAAAAAAAATTTTTAAAAAGTTAAATGTAACATAGCTATATTAAATTTTAGAACACAAAACAATAATTAATAGTATTAACTATTAAAATAAATAACACATTTCCCATCTAAAACTGGAAAGTATAAAATTAATGACATTTATTAGCCAATCTAACAGAAAATGTCCAGGAAATAAAATAAAATAAAATAAAGTCTGAATCTCATGAAATCTCATCTTTCATTAAATGTCCAAATCAAATTACAGCCTAAAAAAATCTAAACAAAGACTATGACAATGTATATTTTGTTGTATACTATAATACAATTCAATGGTAACACACAAAATAATATATTAATAATAAATTTGAATATGACTAATATTGTTATGAATATCTTTGTTAAATCATTAATATGAATAATGCCATCTGAAATTAAAATATGAATAAAATAAATGATTGACCGCATTCACACTTACAGGTGAACCTCACAGAAATAAATGAAAGAAATATAATAAATATAATAAATTAAGAAAAGAAATAAATATATAAGGTTTAGTTTGCATTAAATATTCGATGAATATGAAAAACTTTCAGTGAAGTCCTCTCTCATTTGTGTTTGGAGCAACAAAGATTTAAAAAAATGTTAATTTATGGTACTGAACGACAAAAATAAAGAGGCTTTTACAACATAGTCAAAGATTATTAACATATTTGTGATAGAAGAAATGTAGCCTTTTGGTTAAATAAATCTTTGTCTCTTACCATTCTTGCTGGGCGCCCGGTGCAGCAGGTCGAGCAGAATCTTGTTCAGTCGCTCTCTCTGTGCTTCCCTTCTTCCCAGGATTGATGGATGAAGAGGGGATGAGGAGAGTGAGGATGAGCATGGGGCATCCGACGCTTCCCGTCCTCCTCCTCTCTCTCGGGATCCCTCGTCCGTCTCCCTCCTCTCTCCCCTCTCTTCACCCTCCTCTTCTTCCTCCACCTCTTCCTCTTCCCCACCTGTCCTCCTTTCCTGTGATGTGGATAGCTGGGGAACAGGGGCGCTGGATTCCTCCTGAGTGGTCTCCATCTCTGCCTCCGCTCCTCTACCTCCCTCCTCCTCCCCATCTCTCGAAAAGCCGGCAGACAACCGGTCACATGACGCGCTGGGGGAGGGCTCTTCATCGCAGGGTGCTGCACCTTTGGGCCGCTCACTTTTCCAGGCAGAGCGGCCGCCGTTCCTCTTGTAGTTATCCGGCACATAGTGAGGCTGTAGAGATAGAGAAAATAAAAAAGTAAGTGGAAGCAACTTGCGGATTTAACAGCTAGTTAATATTCAAAAAATCATGAGTTAAGTAGTTATACAGTCGATAATGCCACTTCCCATTCCAACTAAAACTGTCAAAATATGAATACAAAAAAATTATGGGCTATAATAATTTATAGGTGACTCCCAAAAAGGAATGTCCAGTTAAAATTTCAACCTTAATTAGTAAAAAATTAATAATAATAATAATAATAATAATAATAATTTTACACACACACACATACAGAAGAATAATTAGAACATTAACATAAATTTCCCATTTAAATCTGTAAAAATATGAATAAAATAAATTAACCATAAAAAATGATACCTGAATCGCAGAAAGAAATGTCCCAAAAAACCTCAAAGTAATATATGAAACTTTAAATACAGAGTCATAACAATGTTAATATATTAATAATTATTAACATTAATATCACAATTTCCTGTAAAATATGAAAAAAAAATAGGAAAACATTTTGATGTTACATAACATTTTATATTAAATATAAAAATGTGAAAGAAAATAATGCTAAATTTCCCAAGAAATACAACAAAATATTGTATTTTATGATTCTTGAGTTATGAGTTTGTGATATAATATATGTGATATAATATAACACAAGTTTATATTAAATATTAAAATGTGCACCATTAAGAGACTAAAAATAGTAAAAAATAATTGTAATAAAAAAAAATATAGGAAGAAAACATTTTGATATAACATAACATAAATTAATTGTTTATATTAAAATGTGAATTAAAATTAAATGGGAAATTTTAAATTAAATTTCAAGTAATGCTGTAAAATATTAATTAAAAAAATTATTGTCAATAATATGTAACAGGTGAATCTCAGAAAAGAAATGTCCAGGTCAGATTTCACCTCCCAAAAAATAAAAAATAGGAAAACATTTTGATATTAATGTAACATAAGTTTATATTAAATAGACCAAAAAATAATATTGTCAATAATTACGGGTGAATCTCAGAAAAGAAATGTTCAGGTTATATTTCGACCCACAAAAAAAAAAAAAAAAAAATAAGAAAACATTTTGTGATATAATGTAACAATTCTTCATATTAAATATTAAAATGTGAATAAAATAAAATAATAATTTATAATCAATAATTTGTTATGGGTGAATCTAAGAAAAGAAATGTCCAGGTCAAATTTCAACCCCCCCGAAAAATAAAAAAATAAAACATTTTGTGATATGATGTAACATAAGGTTATATTAAATATTAAAATATGCACCAGTAAAAGACCAAAAATATATTTTTTGATACAATATAGCCATATTAAATAATAAAATATGTAATAATACTTCTGTATTAGTTTTGTGAGATTCCCAGCTTAAACAACTACTCACTGAGAAGTCCCTCTTCGGCGTCAGTCTCTTGGGGAAGTGGTTGAACGCGTAGGGCTTGGTGCACACTGGGTACCGGTTGCGATGGATCTTGTAGAACAGGTGTGCCGATTTATCCAGCCGGTAGTCGCAGATGTAAACGTCCTGTTCCTTTACCCCTTTCGGACGACCTGAATCCATTAGCGAGAGCAGCAGGCATTAGCATGCAAAGCGTATGGAGTTTTCAGCAAGTAACATCTGGTTCAGTACATTTCTTGGATCTCACTGTTGATTTGTTTATGTAAAACTGTTGTATGTGTGAACGTCTCACCCTTGCAGTAAGTATACAGGTCCAACACACAGCACGTTCCCACCACCGCCTCCAGCGGGATGATCTCATAGAGAGGCACTCGGAACAACTCGTTATGATAGAAGCGGCGGGAAGGAGAGTGATGCGTCTCGTGAGGACGGAAGTAGTGATGACCGAAGGCAAACCTCTCACCTCTAAACAGAAAAAAAAAGAGTTGAGATCAAATCTAAGGTCCACGCTTCTGTTAATAAATGAAACAGACATTGACGATGTGATTTAATAAAGTAAGACATATTTTCCTTTAAAACAATCCTTGAAGCTATTGACAGGAGAATAACACCTAGCCTAATCGCTAAAATCTGTCTGGCTGCTAGAAATGTTGTTCCAGGGGCAACAAAGATGTCAATGCTTAAAGAGACAGTTCACCCAAAAATGAAAATCACTTAATGATTTTCCCACTCTCAAGCCATCCTAGGTGACTATGACTTTCTTCTTTCAGATGAATAAAATTGGGATTTCATTAAAAAATGTCCTGGCTCTTCCAAGCTTTTTAATGGCCATGAATGGGTGTTGAGATTTTGAAGTCTAATGAAGTGCATGAATCCATCATAAAAAGTGCTCCACACGGCCTCAGGGGGTTACTAAAGGGCTTCTAAACCAAATCGATATGTTTGTAAAACATAAATATCCAAAAAGCGCAGTGGAGAGTGCAAAACAAAACACTGGTCACAAATTTGAAGTACAAAATGAGGATTTTTAAAGAGAACTGAGGATTTCAATATAAGCCAAGAGAAGACATAAGTTTTCCTATGCCTGAAACAAAAATTTGTTCTCACGAAACTAGCATATTTTCACCAGAGCTTATGCTACGCCTACATCCTACATCATTCGCTGCAACGCCACTCTCTCGTAAACGCACGTACATTGAATTTACGACTGAAAACTACTATGTGCGACTATGAAAAAATATTTAGGAGTACCAGTGCGACTGGCCCGATCAGCTTATTTGTGTTTGCGCTGAGGGGAGCTTCAAAGGTTTCTACGCGTTTTTGCAACGTATCACAGACATATCTCACAAATCCTTTCATAAATAAGTGTAGAGAGAGCATAAATAAGAGATTCATTGTGCAGTGTAGAGAGCTTCGTTGATTATAATGGAACTTTGTGAGATTGCGATTAACTAAGATGAGTGACAGCTTTTAATGATTTTTAAGGAAGTTTGTAAATGAGTTATTGATTTAAAACAACAGTTAAATAAATTAACAGTTAGAGAAATTAATATTAAGTGACTTACATTGTCTGACTATAACACTATTGCCTGATTTTGCTCTATTTCGTTGACAAAAGAAGTTTGGAACATGTCACAAAAAATAGTAAAAATAATTTTAATAAAAAAAATAAGAAAACATTTTGATATCACAATTTTTATATTAAATATTAAAATGTGAATTAAAATTAAATTAAATTTAAAACTCCTAAGTAATGCTGTAAAATATGAATAAAAAAATTATTGTCAATAATTTGTAACAGGCGAATCTCAAAAAAAGGAAATGTCCAGGTCCATTTCACCTCTCAAGAAAAAAAATAAAAAATAGGAAAACATTTTGTGATATTAATGTAACGTTTATATTAAATATATGAACTAAGATGAGTGACAGCTTTTAATGATTTTTAAGGAAGTTTGTAAATAAGATATTGATTTAATACAACAGCTAAATAAACAAGAAGTTAATATTAAGTGACCTACATTTTCTGACTATAACACTATTGCCTGATTTTGCTCTATTTCGCTGACAAAAGAAGTTTGAAACAAGTCAACTGAGATGCTGCGCATCTCCATTCAAACACAGCTGTGTTTATTTTATTAATGAAAGTTCGTTTTTAAACAAATCTAGTGATTCAATTTCCCATTTATAAAGGGTCACTTGCTACCTGAATGAATCAACCGTTCGAACGAATCAAATGAATGAATGATTCAGTAATTAAATCAGTGACTTGCCTTTTTTTTTTTTTTTTTTGACATAAAAGATTACATACTTATAATAAAGTTAGAAAAATGCCATTAAAAAGGTAAAAACAAAATTCCCCTGGAAATCACTTTAAGGAGTCAAATATCACCTTGTAATAAGAAAGCTAATGTTTGATCAGATTTTTTGATGATTGGTTAGAAGGTGCGCCTCAAATTTTGACTGTGCACCTAAATTATTTTAATTAGGTGCACAAGTGCTCCTAAAAAGAAAAGTAAGCCTAGAGCCCTGAGAATCTAAATAAATAATTGAACAAGGACACATTTAAAATCTTGAGAGTGTAGTGTATCTCACTTTTCGTTTTTCCAGAGTTTCTCGATACGGAAGATGTCCAGTTTGTCTCTATTAATATGAGACAGGAGACGGTATGACTGACGGACCGGCTGGCCTTCTGTCGTGCGTCTGCTGTCTCTCATGAGGTACACACAGTCACCTGCAACAGCCAAAAGCAAACATAAACTTTGCATGAAAACAAAACATAAACTTACATTTTCAGCATCATTACTCCAGTCTTCAGTGTCACATGATCTTTCAGAAATCATTCTAATATGCTGATTAGAATGATTTCTAATAAATGTTGCAAACAGTAGTGCTGCTTTATATTCTGATAAATTGTTTTCAGAAAATACAATCTTAAAAAACAGCATTTATATGAAATAGAAATTATAATATTATGAATGTTTTATCATTACTTTTTTATCTAATGTGTCCATGCTGCATAAAACTATTGATTTCTTTCAAAAAAAAGAATATTACTGACCCCAGTCTTTTGAACATTAATGCAGAATTAATTTCACAAACACACACACACATGCACGTACCCTGATGCAATAGTAAGTCATCACGAAGCAGGCATATATAATAGATGGAACCGGATTGGGCATAGCTTGGTTGGGGCACCATTGGGACCTCCTGTTGAAACATGATGGGAAATACATAAAAGACAAACACACACACTAAAAACTGCTTTCAAGAGTTTCAAACTTCCTGAATGACAGAGAAGATCTTAATCCTAGGGTGACCTTTAAAATGTTGTGATAAGAGACCATATGGCCGTGCTAAACATAGTCAGAGAGGAAGAAAGAATTGTAAAGTTACACAGACTGAAAGGTCACATACCCTGTCCACCGGACGAGGGTCACACTGTTCACAGAGATAATGCTCCACGTCCGCCTCCAATCGCATACAATCACAGTGCTGCCAAACCTGACAGACAGAAACAGAGAGAAAGATTACCTATACTTCCCTCAATTACACGTTTCAAAGGTCCACTGAAGTGCTTTGAAACACGCAGCGCTATTTTACATGTTGATGTAATTTCAACTGAAACAGTAACACAGGAATATATCAGCACCTTAAAGGGGTCATCGGATGCAAAGTTCACTTTAACATGTTGTTTGAACATTAATGTGTGTTGGCAGTGTATGTACACATCTACCCTATAATGATAAAAATACATGCAGCGGTTTTTAATTAATCTGTAAAAATAATATCCCCTTTTTCAAATCGAGCCATTCTCAGATGCCTGTC
>JAHKKF010522131.1:6084-19789 GCA_019740295.1 Labeo calbasu
GCATTACTTTACATAAAAAGTAACCAAGTAACGTAATTAGTTACTTTTTCAGGGAGTAGCACAAAACTGTAATGCATTACTTTTAAAAGTAACTTTCCCCAACACTGTTAAGTAGTTTAATCATAGTACTACTTAAACACATGACCATAAGCAGAAAATGTCCATTCAGGTTACTGAAATGGTGCAAAACATCCCCAATTAAAAATTTTGAATGCTCCGAGCCATGAGCCATGTCTCTTAGATCCCTGGCATTGAAATAACAGAAATGGACATGCAAAAAGAACAATGAACAGAGAATAAGAGAGCTTGCTGAGGTAGAAAATACAGACACAGCTGACGACAAGACCAAGTCAAAAAAAAGTTTACAGCCGTCATTAGTGTCCTGCAGCATTACACACACACACAAAAAAATCAAACTTGAAAGAAAAAGAATCTCCTAAGGTTGTGTACACAAAGCAGGCTTACGTTGGGTTAATTTCTGATCCTTTTCAACTACCGGCCATAGCAGCAGCCTCCTTTCTCGGTCAAAAGCTGTAAGATCCCCTGTAAAACTAAGACCAGTCGCCGGCAGAAGCTCTGACTATTTCGCCGATCTCCAAACACCATCTCTAGTCACACGAGAGGAAAACTGGGTAATGATCGCCCGCGGTCTGGCGGTATTTGGAAGTCTCTTCCCAATGCGATGGACAGTGTCAATCTTGTCTGGAAGAGCTGTACTCTCCTCTGGAAAGGTGGCCACACAAATACGGATGGATCCGGCTCGGACATTTTCATTTTCTTCTTTTTCTCTCCACGCAAAAGTAGGTTCCAGCGGCGAGAGTATCTCCCGAAGTCCGCAATTCATTTCTCACAATGCTCCATCTTTTTTTCCTCTGTATTAAGTCTAGCCTCGAAGTGGCCGACCTTCCCTTTAATATCATTCAGCTCTGCACAACCAAAGTCCTTCAATTTTAAGAGCGTTTTCCCCCAACATTTTCTCCAGGGCATCCGAGCAGTTGTTTACTGTATGAAGTGAGAGAGTGGATATCACTGCATCGCCTTCTGTTTTACCCTTCTCTGAGGGGGGAGGGAAAAGGGGGTTTACTCAGTGTTGCCAAGTCCGCGGTTTTCCCGCAGAATTGGGTTATTTTAACCAGTGTTTCCGCGGTTTTTTTTTTCATCTCCGCAGGTTAAAGCGACCCCTAATAACGAGATATTTAGCCCCTGGAATGCAGGGGGACCCCCTCGAAATGCCACTGGGCTACTTTTGTGCTAGTTTTGACTAGCAATTGGGCGGGATTTGTTGTGAAAACCTGGCAATCCTGGTTTACCTGGGCTTTCTGGATGCAAAGAAAAAAGTCTCACCGGGAGAAGCATAGATGTGGAAGCTCAGGTTATCAGACACTCCAGAAACACACAGCATCTCTTTTTCTTTCCTTTTGCCTGCTGCAGATCTCATATTCACATTACCGAAAGGTACTATATTTTAGCATGTAACAGTATACATGGTGTAGTTTAGCTGCTAAAAGTAGATTTGTCAATGAAGCACAATGAAAGCAAACTTAGCAGGACGCCATCTTGGAACCCCCTACCACAATGCACGTGCATGCCAGGGGCAGTGGCAGATTAAGACTCTTTGGTGCCCTTGGGCAAGGACACCTGAAGTGTAAGGTGTCTGTAATGGTTAATCCACCAGTATGTGTAAGATCTTTAGTCAAAGTAGTGTTTCTAATGCTAAAATATAATTATTGTTGGGATTGAAAGGATTCAAAGATAGATTGCACAAAAGGTTAATCAAAAGTAAGTCTTTGGGAGCAACTAGAAACTATTTAAATGTCAGTAACAACAGAGACTGTGGAAAAGTGCATTAAAACAATGTCAGCAAGCTTTTATTAAGGCCAAAGGAGGCATACAAAATACATTTTTTATTTATTTGGTTTATTATTTTTTGGTTAAAATGTGTGAATAAAAAATTTAGTCCTTTAGCACTGTATATAGCTACATAGTTTTATGAGGATTTGAACCGAAAATATAACTTACAAACTCACTTGTTTACACTCTGCCCCTTTCTTGATTGCCAACTGCTGCAAAGTAGCTACACTGTGAAAGCGCAAGCCTGACGCTCTGTAGCGAATTCACACATATTTAAGAAAGGCATTTTAATTTCAGTCGAAGAGACAGGAGTTGCGCGACGCACTGCACAGCATTATCCTAGAATCTGGTTAAGTAATATGAAGGCGTCGAAACGAAAGCGCACGGGTTCACACAGTTTGTGTGAATCTGGCGATAGATTGCGCATCCACTGATTCTAGCAGGAGAGAAAAAATCTTTCAACAAAATATTCAGGGGACTTAGTATGATCCGATGAAAGGGTGTATATCGGCCATGGCTAAACAGACGTTTGAGAATACATCGCTTGTTTTACCGGAGAAAATTTATTTGCGTGGTGCTCCCCTGGACGTGGTGCTGCTAGGCACTTGCCCAGTTGCCCATATGGTTAAACCACCTATGGCGAGGGGTACTCATATTCCCGGCAGGGAGTCGAAATTCAGCACAACAGTTTCGATACTCAGTCGAACAATAATCCATCATCTCATCCTAATCCATTTATCATCGTCTCAGGCACAGACTAGATTATGCAGATGACAATTTATCTTAGCATCTGCTCATGCAGTGTCGTCCATTTGCTGCATCACAGGCAGCTATATTTAAAATGCAAACCAAAGCTCACAAAGCTTAAAAACTCACAAATTCACGGCTTATCTTAATAATGCAAATAATTATTCTGTTCAAATAAATACCATTGACAAATCCAGTTTGCCTGTAGTACTGTCACAAACTTTCACACCGGCTTTCACACCGAACGCAAGCCATTGAAATTAATGTTTTTCATAGCACAGTGCTTTCCGCGATTGGTGTGAAAGCTGCTTGATACTGAACACCGCTTTGCTGGTCAAGCAGCGAACATGGTGACCTCCACAATGTCTCGTTCCCACTCTCAGGGAACTGAGGTTACGATAGTAACCGGAAACATTCCCTTTCGAGCTTTCACAAGACATCGCAGAGCTTTCTCTACTATGGGAACGATATTCAATCCCACCGTGAGAGAGAAAGTGGAAGTGAAGCAGTCAGTTAAGTTTACATTATTTAGTAAAGTGACATCCACTTTAATTAAAAAAATATATATAACAAACATGATTAATGTAACCATTTTAAAGAAAAAGGGAGGTTTTGTTATAGCTTTTAAAGCAAGGGTGCCACCATCTTGCAATATCACCGCATGTGACGTCACGGGGTTGGTTCGCTGTGCATATTGAAATGCTCTCAGACACATTAATGACTCCTTCATTAATGCACTACGGTGTTTCATTGCCATCAGAAGTGCTGTACACCAAATTCGATCTGATCAAGGAACAAACTTCATGGGTGCAAATAAAAAGAATTCAAAAAGGCACTCCATAAAAAACTGACACAGAAAGAGTAAGTGCATCTTGTCTGAAAAACATTGTGATTTTGTGATGATGCGCCACATGCTAGTCATGCTGGTGGAGTATGGGAGTGTCAGATCAGGACTGTGAAATCAGTTTTAAATTCTATACTTTCACTTCATTCAGCGAGATTGGATGACTCTTTTTTTACAAACCTTTCTTTATGAATTCAGTGAATTTACCAAACGCAGCAGATATGATGTATGTAATATTAGACGCTAAATGAAGCATGCTAGGCAAGGGACGCTAGGTGAGGCACAGGTGCATGGTTGATTCACGGACTCCAGATTATGAGTTTAGCTCCTGGTTAAAGGGAGAACAGGGTAACAATGATTTGTTTACTGATGTATGTGATTTTGTTTGAAATTGATGTTTTTTGTCGTTTTTTTTTCTGTTGTTCTTATGGTGGTTCATGATGCATTATTGTGTGATGGTTCTACGGAATGTGAACAGTTGTGAATCATCAGTGGAAGAATTTGACTAGAATTTTGATTAGCCAGGATGCTACATATGCTTTCACACTTTTTGTGGTTCCTAACGAAGCTGTTGGAAACATTCAGTGTCACAGAATAAGTCTGAATGTCACAAGTGGTTTTCACCACAGATCGAAGGTCATAGTGCTCATAGGTATGTGAAATTTTCTTTTACGATAGTAAATAATTCACCTTTATTCATTAAATTAAAAAAGTGGTAGGGTGCTTTTTCCACAGAATGCTAATGCAGATTTAAAAATAAATAAAAAATAAATTAATTAAATAAAACATAAAATTGCATAACAACGCCCTATTTTTATGAATCGTATACTGAAGTGTTACCGTATTTTTAATAAACTAGATTAATGTTAATTTATATACTATTGTTCATTGCTAATTTGTGTTAACTGATAGTACATGCATATTAATCCATACAAATTTGTTGAAAAAATTGTATTAACCTACATAGAAAATCAGTATTATTAGAAAATCATAGTTAATCAGATGAATTCTGAAAGGACAAATTTGCCTTGCACTTTCGCTTTAGTATTCATACCTGCAGTGGACACTGCCATATATTCTCTTTATCACTGGACTGAATATTAATCAATTTCACATTTAAGTGTGTTGGTATTTCAATGTATAAGAAATGAGGTGTTGAGTTTATATCCTGTTCTTGATTATCGGATTGACTGCATGTTAGATATGAATATTGCTGTCAGTTCATTATTTATTTAAGTGTAAATACAAAGGGAAAATGTCAAAGTCAGATGCGGGTGCAAATGATTTGAATAAGCAAAATGACGATTGTGTTGAAACTCAAAGTGAAAGTGTACATCGCTCAAAACACGCTCCTGTTCTTACTGAAAAATGCAAGCAAAAAAAAAAAATACTCATTTGTATGATAAGTGGATTATTATGCTCTTTTACAAAGTCTTGATTTTGTTTTGGGGGGTGTACAAGAACATGTTTCATGCTTGGTGGATTGAAATATTTCACATAATTTACATTATTAAATTTACAGTTTTTTAAGAGTTTGTTGAAGACCCGCCTTTCGAAAAAATAAATGTGTTGTGATTGGTTGGCTGTCCCACTGCGTTGCGATTGGTGAGCAGCTTAGACAGTGTTTCAGTACTGCTACGCCCCTTACCAAAGTAGCATGTTCCAGGTACAACTGTTAGCACAAGATAGATTAAAGTGATTCTTACATTTTAAGTATGGATATTTTTCTTACAAAAAGGCATAGATTTGCTACAGTAGGCCTTTATTGAACCCCACTTTTTATTATGGAGGGATGCACTTTATTGGACTTGTTTTGGACTGATGAAGAGAAACACTCCTCTATGCCGTTCTAAAGCTTTGGAGTGCCAGGATCATTTTTAATATAACTTTGATTCCATTCGTCTGAAAGAAGGAAGTCATATACACCTAGGATGCATGGAGGGTGAGTAACATAATATGCTACAGTAGTGTTGAGTCCTATCGCCAGCCTGCCAGATCACCCATACATGGTATTATCGTGCTAATTTAATTATTTACATATTTAGTTTCATTGCCCGAAACCAGCTCCAGCATAAGGCTAAAAGCAGCNTAACATTAACATTATCAAAGAACATCATCACTGATTAGCCTTGCCTAGTCTAGTGCAAGTTTATGCATTTTAAAAAATCACTTGTGTAATAAGTGAAGCTATCTACACTGCATGATTAATTAATCTCTTCCCATACACTGCTCACGTCTGCGGCGTGTTATTGCTCCGACACGGCCACCGGAGTAGATTTCGGTAACTCTAATCAATGCTTGTGTCTATACCCGCTGCTCTGCGGCTCATTGAAGCATCTCAGAAGCTGCTCTGAGTGGTGCTTCGCTAATCCCCCACCTCATCCCTTCCCACCCCCCAACCATTACAATTTATGGGATTTATTTTAATGGCATTTTAATGGCATTCTAATGGGCCGCGTTGTGACATCATAACATCCGGAAAACAAATGCTGTAGCCCAAAGGAGCCATTCATTGTAGTTCTTAAAAAGGGATTTTTAAAAAAAAAACTAAATAAGTTCTAAAGGACCAAATTTTTGTAGCGACGTTGTTGCAAATGTCGCGCTGCGAGTGTGGTTCGTGCAGGATGCACTGTGCAGAAGAGCAGTGAGTGCACATTCACTGAGACGGAATGCTCTTATCTCTGTAACTCCGTGCGGCTCTGTCCCTCTAGGCGGATCGGAACAGAACTCTGTTACTGACAGCTTCACATTTGTGTGTGTGTCGCTAAGGGAGATGGGCTCGCGAGTTGGATGGGCTCGCGAGTTGAGTGATCAGGCTTAAGCATTCTCAAGCCGACACACGTCCTGTGTGCTTCACTTGATCTGCCAGGGTGTGTTACATGAGAGGATCAGCGCCCCTCGTTAAACTGCGCGGCTTAATCCTCCTAATCCTCCTAGCGATCAAACGGAGGGGTATATAACTGCAGCTTGGAGATCTCCAAATGGGGGCGAGAACTCCAAAACAGGGTGGGCGCTCCAAAATAGGGCGTGGCTTCCTCCTTTTGACAGACAAGCACATGACACGCATGCGCAATTTCCCCCCCAATCCACTTCAGCGCAAACTCCGCCCCACAGCTAATTCTAAAGATTTTATTGGTTGTGTCAGTCGCAGTGTTGATTACCTACACTATGCTACACAAATGCTAACCCCTAAACCTACCCCACACCTTACCCTAACCTTAACCATTGAAATTGACTGCACGTTGGGATTTGGTGCTGAATAGCGTGGCAGATAAACAGTTAATAATATTATGCGATATGAGATCGTCGGGCCATTTTGTAACTCCCCAACCGGACCTCACTGGAATTGGACCTTTTTAGTTACATTGAGAATTGGACCCTTTTTAGTTACATTCAGCATCACTACCCCCTCCTACCCTGCGAATTTCAAGAACCGGGACACCCCTGTTGCTTAAAACAAAGCGACAGAGTAAAACCTTTCCCCTGCGCTTTACTGGGACTGCTCGCGGGAGAGCTCATGGGTGATTCCCTTTTATATCATTAACCACTGGCCACGAGCTTTGGGGCTCTGCTCTCACTAAGCATATTTATTTATATAGCCTAGTTTATTTTATTTGAGAACAACTACAAAATGTTTATCTAAGGCACATGTTTGTTGTGAATACTGTGACCGTTCATGCGCCCACACAACTATGCTGTGATAGTGAGCAAATAAAACTTAATGTTTTCAGAGAAGAGCAAGTTTCCTCTAATGTTTATCATCAGTGTGGGGTCCCTGGCAAGCCATCCCCGCAGTGTCAGACTGGGGTTTGGGGATAATAAAACGAGGCTATACCCTTTAATTCTCTCAGAGACTCCCATGTTCAGTGGCGTGGTCTCCACCTCAGCTCAGAGCAAGGACACACGTCTTGTGCACCAAGTTGATGAAACTGCTGGCTAAAGGAGTCATAGAAAACATCCCCCTAGCTCAGAGCGAGTCAGGCTGCGACAGCTGCTACTTCCTCAGCCCCTAGAAGGATGGCGGCCTAAGGCCCATCCTCGATCTCAGATACAGAAGGGAGTCCACATTCCGAATTACCTCGATGACTTGCTCATTCTGGCCCAGTTGGAGGATGAGTTACTATGTCACAGATCCTTCCTCAGCCATTTGGATTGCCTGGGACTTGGGGTCAATTTTGCCAAGAGTGCCAATGGATATCGCTCCTGGGAACAGTTCAACCCAAATGAGGGCAGTAGTCTTGCCAGAACATGCAATGGCCATTCAACAGCTCACAGTCTCATTCAAATTTGGAGCCCCTCGGTCTCTTAAGACATGTCAGAAAATGCTGGGCCTCATGGCCCCTACGTCTCTAGTGCTTCAGTTGGGCCTGCTTTGTGTGCGGCCCCTTCAGTGCTGGCTGAAACCAAGAGTTCCGTCCCACGCCTTGTGTCAAGGTGGACCTGCATAGCAGCCCTTGCTCCTTGGATAGACCTTCAGCGGATGGAACGGGGCGTGCCCCTGGAAATGGTCTGCAGAAAGAAGGTGGTCTCGGCGGATGCTTCCAACTCAGGTTGGGGAGCGCTGTGTGATAACTAACAAACCTGCTTTCGGCCACTGGTCGAAAAGGGAAGTCACTTTGCATCAACTGCCCTGAGATCAATGCATGTGCTGGGCAGGCTGAACCAGTACTCGTTACTGTATCTCAGGGAACCAAGATTACGTTAGTAACCGAGTACGTTCCCAGATTTCAAGGAATTCTGTGTATTTGTGTCAGCAGAGGCAGATAGTGCTTGCAATCCAGTAACTTCCTTTCAAGCTCTCCACACTTTGAGTCCCATCGTTGACAAACACACTTTGTAGGAGACTAAAGGGAATAAGGCTAGAATTTTTACCACTCAAACATGAAATGTGAAAGTCAGAAATCATTGAAACCAGTAATTAGAGCTTCCTGTTTGTGTCAGCAAGATAATCATCAGCTCAATAACTGTTCCAACTTCTGTAGTAAATTGCTGGAAGAACACGGAAGATTTGTTCAAGAGCAAAAACTTTGTTATGGATGCTTAAAATCAGGGCACATTGCAAGTGAATGTCATTATTGAATTATATGTGATGTTTGTAAAAGAAAGCATCCTACATGTCTGCATGATAGCAACAAGTCAGAACCTGTAACAGAGTCTTGCCAAAGAATTCCTAATAGCAGCTCAAATGCAGTGGCTTCGAGTGTGGCTGGCAAAGGGCAAACTGCAAATACTTCAATGATTTTGCCCGTGTGGATATCAACAAAGCAGAATCCTAACTGCAAAAGACTTGTGTGTGCTTTCCTAGACTCTCAAAGTGATACCACCTTTGTTGATCAAGGAGTAAGTAATACCCGTAAGGCACAATCAATCCAGTAAAACTGAAACTAATAACTTTGCTTGGTAAAGATACAATTGTGCAAAGTGAGAGTATGTCAGGATTGCAAGTGCGAGTGTATGAATCGGGTAGTTTCATTGACCTCCCTCCTGCTTAGACCAGAGATTACATACCTGTGAATCGTGATCACATTCCTACCTGCGAAGTCGCAAAAAATTGAGTCATCTGTCAAGTATTGTGGATAAGGTACCACCATTAAAGGATTGTGAGATCGGTCTGCTAATAGGTTACAACTGCCCTCGGTCAAAGGCTCCTCGAGAGGTGATTGTTGGAAAAGATTTGCTGTGCAAACTGATTTGGGATGGAGTATTGTAGGATGTTCATCTCCATGTCTTGATTTGCCTAAAGAAAGCAGTCCATGTCACCGCCTCCAATAGATGGGAAGAATTTCTATGTGGATGATGGAGTGACTAGTGTGGAAGATGCAGAGAAGGCAATTAAGGTTGCTGATAAAGCAAGAAAGCTTTGTGCGACAGGTGGTTTACAACAACCTCATTTCAGTATGCCTATGCCTGAGCTCGCATCTGATGCTAAGGATTTGTGTTTTGCATCTGAGTTGCCACTGGAAAGAGTGGCAAAGCGATTTGGATTGTTTCAAGTTCAATGTCAAGCTGCAGCAACAGCCTGCCACTCGTCGTGGAATATTGTCCACAGTTGCTTCAGTATATGATCCGTTAGGATTCATATAGCACATATTCTACTTAATGGAAAGAGAATTCTGCAGGAGATATGCAAGCGTGGTACTGGATGGGATGATTCCTTGTCAAGGGAACTTTAGTTACGGTGGGAGCAGTGGAAACAAAATATTTCTGACTTGCATATGGGTATGGTCAGTGCTCCTACTTGAGACTCCGCAACAAGGATGGGAATGTGCACTGTGTTTTAGTAATGGGAAAATCAAGTTTATTGCCTCTAAAGGTCATAACAATTCCCAGACTAGAATTAACAGCTGCAGTTGAAGCAAGCAATGTGCTTAAAAAAGAACTAGATTATGTTGATGTTGAGGAATCATTTTGGACCAATTCAAAAGCGGTATTGGGGTACTAAAGGAATGAAGCTTGTATGTTTCATACTTTTGTTGCAAATCATGTGCGAAGAATACAGCTTAGTACAACCCCACAACAATGGAAGTATGTTTCTTCTGAAGAAAATCCTGCTGACCAGGCATCAAGAGGTCCAAATGTTTGTGAATTGCAGTCATTAACCTGGTTCTCTGACCCTAACTTTTTATGGAAGAAAGATTTACTGAATCCAGTGGGACACAGTTAGAAATCTCCTTGGAAGACCCAGAGGTAAAGATTGCTCAAGTTTTAAAAATAGAGGGTGCTGATGAAGTGAATTTGATCCATCGCTTGTCTAAATTTCCTTTATGGACACGAGCAGTTAGAGCTGTTGCTCGACTTATGAGGAGAGTCAACAAAGATAAGTCAAGTCATCTAAGTACTACATCAGAACGACAGAAGTTATGTCTGTAAAGATGAATTGAAGAAGTTGAAAAATGGACTAAATGTTTTATCTCATTCTGAATTGTATCTTCTTGACTTCATTCATTGATGGAGGTGCTAAAATTGGGAGGTAGGCTTTGTTACTCAGATCAGTGGAAGAATTTGACTGTTTATTAGACAGGATTCTACATACGCTTGTACACTTTTTGGGGGGGGGTTGGTAAACCAGCTGTTGAAAACATTTAATGTCACAGAATAAGTCTGAATGTCACAGGTGGTTTCCACCACAGATTGAAGTTTATAGTGCTCAAAGGTATGTGAAAGTTTCTGTTACGTTAATAAATATTTCATAAAACTTAAATTTAAAAAGTGGTAGAGTGGCTTTGCTTTTTCCACAGAATGCTAATGCAGATTAAAAAATAATAATAATAATAAATAAATTTAAAAAATTAAATAAAACAGAATTGCACAGCAAAAAGAGCATGTTTTTATGTGTTGGATTAAAGGCTAATGAAAATATAAAAATATTAAAAATTGTATTCATTATCATTAATACTCTGTGGGTCAAATTAACAATAATGCATGCTTTTGTGCATTTGTGTGTGTGTGTATATATATATATATATATATATAGTGCATTTAAGTACAATATTTAAGTGCTCTACAAGTACACTGAATTTATTAGAGTGTGCCTACTTTTACATTTATCAAAGAAAGGTGCCAAAATGTTACTGATTAATGTTCTTCTTTTCATAATCAGTAGTCATTTTGGTCACACTTTATGTTAAGGCTCTGTTCTTGCTATTAACAAACCATTAACTACGGATTTTGCCTCTGTAAACTCCTAATTTGCGGCTTATTAATAGTTAGTAGGGCAGTTGTTAAGTTCAGGTATTGGTTAGGATTAGGGATGTGAAATATGGTCATGCTGAATAGACGCATTATAAGTACTAATAAACAGCCAGTGTGTTAATAATAGGCATGCTAATAAGTAACTGGTTAATAGTCAGAATTGTTTCCTATACTAAAGTGTTACCGTAATTTTATTTAACTAGATTAATGCATAATAGTATATAATTTATATACCATTGTTTATTGCTAATTTGTGTTAACTGATAGTACATACATATTAATCTCTACAAATTTGTTGATAAAATTGTATTAACCTATATAGAAATTAGCTCAGTGAAGTACTTTACTATAGTATATACTAGTCTATACTCATTTATATTTAATTCTGCTGAGACACTAGACGTCATCCAAATGATTTAATGCCACAAATCAGTTGTTTAATCAAATAATAGTGTTTTGCTGGCAGTGCTGATTTGTATGTTTATAAATATGTATATTATGAATATTTATTTGTTGGATATTGTCGCATAAAGCCTTAAAGATGCAGCATTATGCTGACACTCTTTGTTTCCCTGTTTGTCTAACCCAGTTAGAACACCTCCTCTGGTTTTCTGATAATGAATTCTACAGCTGTGTTGCTGAGGTAAGACCAAACTTCATCTCTAAATGTAGCAGAAAAAGAACACAGAGAGATTGGAACATTTGAGAAAATAGAAATAATATACAACAGTCTATATATACAAAAGTTATGAAAGGCTGATCACATTAACCAATCGAGATGATGAAACATGGATTAATATCTTTTTAGTGTGGGGAAGCAGGTGACAGAAACCATAATTCTAATGGCAATTACTGTATTATACCTGACAATTGTTGTTCTTATAATTTGTTCACTGAAGATCCTTTTGTACTGAGTGTCTTTGTTTCTTTGTCATGAACAGGACCACTGCTCTGCCTCCACTGACTCTTGATCCAAATCTTGAATTGACCAGGTGAGACCATATTAAATGTATTAGTCAGAATTAAATAAGGAGCCTTGTTTTGTTTATAGTATTTATGTCCTTTTCCTGTTCAAATGTCATTGGGATAGATCAAGATGAGCCAACCTCTTCTAACCACTGTTATGAAGACTGCTACAATTACTTCCCTGATTCACTTTCCTGTGCTAATGGAGACCATGCAGATAGTTTTCTTCCTGTGTTATACTCGCTCTTTTTTTTATGATGGGCTTTCTGGGTAACATACTGGTGATCTTGATGGGTGTAAAGCTGAGAAGCATGACTGACATTTGTCTTTTGAACCTGGCTATAGCTGTACTTCTCTTGGTCTCCTCACTCCCCTTTCTGGCTCACCATGCCAGAGACCAGTGGATTTTTGGAGATGGTATGTGCATTATAGTCCTCGGTGTCTACCATGCTGGATTTTATAGTGGGATATTCTTCATTGTACTGATGAGTGTTGATCGGTACTTAGGATTTATACATCATCTGAAAGCTGAATAAATAAGCTTTATATAAGCTTTAAATAAGCTGATGTATGGTTTGTTATAATAGAACAATATTTGTGTGAGATACAACTATTTGAAAACTATTTGAGAAAATCACCTTTAAAGTTGTCCAAATAAAGTTCTTAACAATGCATATTACTAATCAAAAATTAATTTTTGGTATATCTACAGTAGGAATTTTACAAAATATCTTCATGGAACATGATCTTTATATCCTAATGATTTTTGGCATAAAACAAAAATCAATCATTTTGACCCATACAATGTATTTTTGGCTATTGCTACAAATATACCCCAGCGACTTAAGACTGGTTTTGTGGTGTGGTCGCATGGATCATTGCGGTTTCTGCATACACCTCAAAACCACATATTACAATGAAACAAAAATATGCATCAAGCAAAGCTTATCAAGCAAACAATCAAGATTCTTATCACAAGATTCTTATGAAATGAACATCATTGGTTTATTTCTTCCACTGTTAGTGATTGGATTTTGTTACTCAATGATCCTGATGAGACTCCTGAAAGCTCGCTCTTCCAGGAGGCAGGCCATGTGTCTTGTCATCACAGTGTGGTCTTCTTCTTGCATATATTAATATTTCCAGAAAATATTATTATATGCAATCAATTAATCAGCATGTCACTAAATAACATTTACTGTTTGTTGCAGCATGGAAACAACAATATTTGATTACGGAGAAACAGACGACATATGCTTGACTGAAGATTCACACCTAAATACAGATCTCAAGGCTGCCATTTTCTACATTGTTTTTGCACTTGGCCTCATTGGCAACATCACCGTCTTATGGATCGTCTTGAAAATCAGGCATGTAAAAAATATGACAAATCTCTGCCTGCTGAATCTGGCTCTGTCGGACCTACTAATGGTCCTCTCACTGCCCTTCTGGGGTCTCTATGTTCAGGGCCACTACCTAAAAGGCAATGAAATGTGTAAGGCAATGGCAGGTACATACCAAGTGGGATTTTACAGTGGAATCTTATTTGTGACCCTGATGAGCATAGATCGCTATTTGGTCATCGTACATGCTGTTGCGGTGCTG